>CATIWR010532449.1:0-53172 GCA_949677035.1 Omphalea diandra
AAAAATATATTTATATAAAAAAAATATATAAAAAAAAAAAAATAAAATATTTTAAAAAATATATATATATATATATATATATATATATATATATATATATATATATATATATATATATATATATATATATATTGTTGTAAATATTAGTAAAACATTGAATTTTTTTGAATGATTTTCTCATATTAGAATTTATTCTCTTATATTTTTCAAATTGAGAATAGTATTATCATAACCGAATTAGACTGGTCAATTGAATCAATAAAATCAAGAATCAGCCAATACTCCGATTTGATTCAATCTAAAAAGCTGACACTAAAAAAACCGATCAAAACTGTCAAAAACTAGAAACTAGATCAAAACGGTTCAATCTAAACTACACCTTTTTAAAAAAAATTTAAATTTTAAAAATATTTTTTGTTACTTTATTATATTATTTTTCATTATTGTATTATATTATACTATTTTTTCTATTTTTAAATGATTTTATGTGTTATACATTTTTTAAAAAAATTAAAAATACCTTATTAAACAGGACCTATTAAACTAATTGAGCCGGTCGAATTGGGAACTAACCAATCAACTGGTTCAAGCTCCGATCCAGTTTTAAAAACAAATAAAATTACTAAATCATTCTAGACATAATTTTTTTTTGAAAAATTTAACTTTATATCTATTAATTTTTTAAAGTAGTATTATTAGATATTTATTAATATACTTCTATAATAATAAAATTACATATTATTTCTTGTGTTGCACTCACACATATTTGAAAAATACATCTTTCATGTCGACCTAATGTATTTAAGTAATTAGTTTCTCCAAATTTTGATTTGAGTAAAGATTAAGAAAAAATTTTCATGATGAATTTTTTTTAAAATTTTATATATATATATATTATTTTGACATGTAAAATAAAAATTAATTTTACTTTAAATAAGAAAAATGATGAATTCTCTCTTATTTCAAAAAAAAATTCTTCAAATGAAAGTATGAACTAAATACAAGTGTGAAGTGAAAATTAAACATGAGAAGATTGAATAAAGAAGATTTCAAGATAATAATAAAAATTAAAAATAATTAATTAAAGAAGATATAGATTGTTATGGAGGATTAAAAAAGAAATTAAGTTTGCTTTTTAATTATTTTATAAAAATTTATATATGCAAAATATGAATTTTTCATTTTTTGGGCTTAAATAGCCTTTAAATAATAGAATAGGGGTTAAATTAATCCAAAAAATAATAATTTGAACTAACATACATTTTTAAAAAATGTAATTGAAATTTTATCTATTGAAAAATTCAAAAAAAAAAAAAAAACTAATTTGAAATACGTATGCTGGTTTAGTGACTTTGACGATTAAAAAAAAAGTTATATAACGATTATAGAATTAGGACTATAGTGGCTGCAAATTACCCACCTTATGCCAATAAGATATGCCTAATCAGAGATTAAAAAGATGACTGGAGGTTTCAAGGAAAAGTTAGGCGAGGGAGGCTTTGATTCTGTGTGTAAGGGAAAGCTTCGTAGTGGTGATTTTGCAGCCATAAAGATGTTGGGTAACTCTAAAGCTAATGGGCAAGATTTTATCAATGAAGTTGCTACCATTCGGAGGATTGACCATGCTAATACTGTGCAATTAATTGGGTTTTGTGCTGAGGATCAATGCGAGCTCTTGTACGCGAATTCCTATCTAATGGTTCTCTTGATAATTATATTTTTTTTATCATCGCCAAGGAGTTGCCTCTTTATGTTGGCAAAAACTGCCTGAAATATCTCTTGCAATTGCTCGTGAGATTGAATATCTACATCGAGGTTGCGACACACGCATCCTTGATTTTGACATAAAGCCTCATAATATTCTTCTTGATCAAAATTTCACTCCCAAATTTCTGATTTTGGGCTTGCTAAATTGTATCCAACAAAGTGGAGTATTGCTTCTCTTACAGCTGCAAGGGGAACACTGGGGTATATGGCGCCAGAGTTATTCTACAAAAACATAGGATGTGTCTCTTACAAAGCAGATGTGTATAGTTTTGGAACCTTGCTATTGGAAATGGCAGGAAACGAAAGAACTCGAATGCATCTGCTGAAAATTAAAGTCAAATCTATTATTCATTTTGGGTTTATGATCAACTCTCTCATGGACGGCTAGCTATACAAGATGCCACAGAGGATGAAAATAAATTAGCAAGAAATATGATTATAACTGGAATGCAACCTTGTGATCGTCCTCCAATGAACAGAATCGTAGAGATGCTTCAAGGAGATTTGCAAAACTTGCAATTGCCTCCTAGGCCTGTTCTATATCCAACGGAATCAATGACCAATAATGGAGTAGAAACATCATCAATATCAGCTGATATTACAGAATCTGATGACAGTTAAAGTTTGACACAAGTGCTATCATTTTTTTTTATTTGTAATATACGTTTTAGTCTTTTGTAATTTTGATTGTTGACTGAAAATTCTAGAAAAGTTACTTGTATCGTGGAGCACTAGTATAATATCTCTATTTTTATTGATAATAATAATAATAATAATAATAATAATAATAATAATAATAATAATAATAATAATAATAATAAAGATGAGAATTAAGTGATTTAATACATATACCATTCATATTGCTTAATGAATTTACTTTTTCATTTTTTTTAAGTGTAAGACATATACTCTCATTTAACACATGTAGTTATTCTATTAGTTGGGTGTATACATCTATATGTCTTTTCCAAGAATTTTAAAAAAAGAGGAATGAGGTGACTTTAGTAGTCTTATGCGCTAGTTGCATAAGAACAAAGTGACAATAGATAGCACAAAAAAAAAAAAAAAATGTGAGAAGCAATAGTCAAGAAACAAAGGATGAAAGGAGAAAGGGATGGTGGAGAGAAAGGCAAGGTTTGGGAATGGAAGAGGAAAATAAAAAGGAAAAATAACTCTAGTGACTAGAAAATTAGAGAAGCAACAACCAAATTTGATAATGATGAAGGTTGATAGAGGTTGGGAAACATTATTTGACATATGAAGAAGAGACTTTTACTTTCAATTTCATATGAAAATATTTGAAATCGCAGCATTGGAGAAGGTGACCCTAGAGCTTGCAAATTCAATTGATCTCAAATGGTTTAGAATTAATATGTGAGGCTATTAGTATTGAAATTAACAAAATGAGGAACACAATCATGGTAGCAGAGTGTCACCAGCAACAACATTGTATGATGGACTCAATGGCGACAAGCGACGGTCAGTAGATAGCATCAACTTTAAACTGATTCTTTCTAAGTTTTTGAGGTGGGTTTCAACTTTAATTTGATATGGTTAAGCTTAAGACGATGTTTGATATAATTGCAATTTTTTGTTTTTGTTTCAAACTAAAAAAAAAAAAAAATAGAATATATTTTTAAAAATAATGTTTTTTATGATTCATTTCCATATTTGAAAAGCAATATGTTAGAAGTAAAAAATCAAAAACCAAAAACTACTTTCAAAATATTGCTTTTCTTTTTTAAAAATAAAAAATAGAAAGTGAGACGAAATGAGATTAGATTTATGCATTTTACATGCCAAGTTGAGATTTTGGACAATTTTGAACATGTCTTATACACAAGGCCTAAAATTATTAAGAAAGATATTTGAGATACAACTTTAGGAAATATAAAGGAAATGTGGTAATAAACAATAATATAAAATGTTTATAATCCTAGTTTAAAAAATAAAAGTCCTACTCATCTAAATTTGCCTCATCCTTAGGAGTTAAAGGTAGAGGTGAAGGAGGAGCAATCAATGTAGATGACGCAAAAATTGTAATGGGTTAACCCTACTAGATAGAGGAAATAAGGCAAGCTATATCCCAAACCTCACACCATAAATCTAGAAACTCTTTATCATGCTACTCCTAAAACTCAATATGAAGTTCAACCTAATGTGATCCTTAATATCGAGATCAAGAGGCATTTGAGAGGTGGTAAGAAAAGTTAGTGTTAGAGGTATGGAAATAAGAGGTCACTTCTGAGCTGAGCTCATACATGTGACTCTTCTTTGTACTCGCCCATCATATGTAGGTAGATCTTCTTAACATCAACCTAGATTGACTCTAAAGAATCCTCTTATGATTGAGAAGCTGCTATGATCATCTTCTCCACCTTGTCCTAAAATTCATGAAAGTGTATAGCTTATATATGGATTAACTCGACAAAGGAAATTTAGATTATATCTACAAGTCATATTTAGTAAGGTGCTTGCATTAGGGTCCTATTACCTTTTCTCCACAAATGCAACATCATTTGTTTAATATGTGTCCTCTTGAACACCTCAAACATGGTGGCAAGGAGCTTCAACTCTTTAAACTAAAAATGGCAAAAATATGTTAGTAACATTTTATTTTAAGTAAAAATAAATAATTAAAAATGCTCACCAGTCAAATGGCATACTCAATCAGGGAGCGAGACCCAATTATATGGCATAAAGGGCTTGCCCCTTCCTCCTTCGCCCTCTCTTGTTTTATGTCAGGCAGTTTTGAGAAGTTGCAATGCACCGAACTATAAATTGTGCATAATCCAATTTAGCCACCACTTATCCTATAACTCTTGTGTAATGTCCCTAACCGAGGTGCCAACTTGAGGTGTTTCAAACCTATAAGTGTTAGCTTGAGGTGCTTAGGGATTATGAAAATCTCACATTGAATGTTAATAAGAAAGGTTAACGACATATATAGGTTTGAGCATAACTATTATAATAACCTATGTCATGTGGTTTATCCATTATTCACAAGTTATGCAAGAAAGTTGAGCCCAAACAATTATAAATGGTACTAAAACCACTATAGGTTAGAAATTTTAGTAGAGCTGGCGGGCCTACGAGGAAAGGCTGCCTGTTGTTAAGATGAGGTGGAGCCACCCAAAACACTAGTGAATCGCAATTCCTAAAGGCTACATCTTGGCTAAGCACAGTTAGCAGCCTAATGGCATGAGCCCAATTGTTACATCCTAACCAATGCGTCAACTTGAGGTGAGGTACTTAGGGAATATGGAAATCCCACATCGAAAGTTAACAAGAAAGTTTAGCAGCATATATATGTTTGAGTGCAACTATTATAATAACCTGGGTTAATCATTTTAGGCCATGTGGTTTGACCATTATTCATAATTTATGTATGAAATTTGAGAGCCCAAGCTCTTACATCTTGTAAGATTAAAAAGGACTTATTCCCATTTATTCTCTAACCAGAGAGGATAATATTAGAGTATCACCTTATAGCTATTATCTCCTAAAGAAATCTTAACCATCAACTAGAGAGCCTCATCCTAAAGAAATTATTCGTTTAATAAAAGAAAAAAAAAACATAAATACATTATGTTAAATTCCATGTATTACAACTTTAAGGTAGAATTTCACCATAAAATAAATAAATCCAACCTTACAAATAGACATACAAAATAACTATACAAAAAAGCACTTCTAGTATTATCATCGTTCACCATAACAACCAAAACAATAAACCTAACATAGTTTTCTATGTACCAATGTCTACTTATTATGTGTGAATGATAAGGGGAAAAAAAAAAGCATTGAATTCTTCCTAATAAAAATCTTTAGTGTCAATAAACACCATCTTCTAGACGTAAACCTTCGAATCAAATTGCTCTCTGAAAATAAAAGCTATACACACACACACACACACACACACACACACACACACACACATACATGGAAAGAGGCAATTAATAATTAAAAGATGAGTGGAATGGACATATTTACAATTAACAACTTGCACTCGAGGTATGCCATTAGATGAGTGTTGAGATAAAGATGTTAGAGATGATAATAATAAAGATGTTACTGCAATAGCTCATCATAAAAATAACATGAATTAGCGACGGACAAAATATGTGGCTAACAACCTAAATTCCGTCGCCAAAGATATGTAGTGACTAATTATTGATGGATGACATTGCTAAGGTGTTCCTCCCTAAACCAATTAGCGAGGGATTTTATGGGTCTATCGTTAAATCTAACGATGAATTTACGATGGAATTGCGATAGCAAAACTATGGGCCTAATTATTGTGAAATTAGCAACGAATGATAAATTAGCTACATAATGATTCCATTGCTAAAGTTGTCATGGGTTTGGCGAAGGAGTAGCAATGATGGATGTCCATTGCTAACCTACCGACACTTCTCTAGCGACAGAATTCTGCCAGTAAATTAGCGAGGGAATGTTGTTGCCACAATTTTGTAAGCCCTTGGTACATTTTATTACTAATTTTTGTTTTCAATTTTTTAATTTATTCATTTAATGAATATATATTAATAAGTACATATTTGTTTAAATATTTTTATATTATCATGAGGCTGAAATATAAAAAAAGTCTCAACGTATATCAAAGTATAAATAAAAAATATCACATAGTATAATGTATAAGGTACATAAAAATGACAAAGTATATAAGTACACCAAAATCAAATTGATCCATCAGTCAGATCGTCAATGGGGGGTGACTAGTTAAAGGGAGGACAAACAAATTAAACCTGAGTGCCACGGGTTAGCTCCGCAATGAGGCAACACTTCTTAGTGATCTGCTGCCTTTACTCGTCTTGCAATTGAAGTCAAAAAAAACTTCCAAAGGAGTTTGTGAAAGTTTTGAAAGCATCCAATTCATCTCTCTTTATAGTTGCCTTATCCTAGTCGAATAAATATATTCATAAGAGGTTGATCGTAAGGTTTTTTTCTGGTGCATTTTTATATTATTAGAAAAAAAAAAAATCCATACGTAGTTCACCCTTCTTGAATTTCCTCAAAAAGCCAAAATTAATGAAATAACTACGGTAAAAGAAATACTTGAAGACTAAAAAAAAGTTTGCAATTTTGCTAATAAAGAATCCTCAGCCAATTCGAATGCTATTATACAAAAATCCGTAACATAAATCCTTAATTTTATGATCGCAAATCTATAGATTAAATAAATGAGGGATACAAGTAGATTATTTAGAATATTTACTAGTATTTTAAAGTTCAATAACAACTCTTTTAGTTATATAAGATTGACTAAAACACAAAATTCAATAACTAGACCTTTAATATCTGCCTGTGTAAGAATTATGCTGTAGATTTGACAGTCCAAATTGTCCTTGCATCCCATCCTTAGCATACTGTTTCCACATTATCTGCTCCTCCATCAATAATTTTTGCTTCTTTTCCATATCTGATATTTGCACATAAGATGGTGGTGCTATTGTAAATGAAGCCGCAAAAGGGTCTACGTTGGACAATGCTGTATTATTGGCATTTGGTGTTGATGGGGCTGGTAGTGCTAACATTGCAGGTTTTCTGGCTGAGTCAAGGACAACGCTACTGTCACTTCCATTTGCTGCATAGCCTAGAGGAGACATCATTGCATTTGTTGGCCTTTGTTGATACATGCCCTCAAGCAACAACATATCAAAACCGCCAGCAAGATTTGTCTTACGATTTGAGAGATTACTTGTCGACTGCACCAAAGTTGTCTCCCAATCCAGTGTAGCATCATTGAATGCTTCCCATCCTAGAGTTGTTGTAGTTTGTGGTGTTGTGCTACCATCAAATAATGCCAACGCTAGTTGGTTGGCATGATCTTCCACTGACACTGCATCATTACCCAAGTTCAACAAATCGACCTCTACTAAATTCTTTTCTTGTTTATCACCATCTTCCTTTGGTTCTTGATGCACTTCTTGTTTTGATAAGTCCTCTGTGTAATTCTCTTGTGCCTGTAGATCCCCTATTGCATTATTCATATTATCTTTATGTGCTTTATATTCTAATCTGAAGTCTTGTTCAATTATTGGGGTTTCTTCGTTCGGTATATTTCTACTAGTTTGTGCCAATGCAGACTTATCTCGTATAAACTCATCCATAAGGTCAAGCTTTTTGTGTGTGATTTTCTCAACTTCAGGGTATTCTGAAGATCGTGCAATGCCAAGAGTCTTACACCACCCATAGAAATTGTCAAGTTCGTCAAATTGCTTTGATATACGGCAGAAAATATCATAAACTTTGATTGAGTCTGGAACCGCAAGCTCCATGAAACGGTCAATTAAGATGCCCAATATTTCAGTAATATCATAATATAATTGGAAACTTTCTTTAACTATTGGGTACAAAGCAGCCATTACAACTCTATTATGTTTTGCTCCACCTGTTCCATATATATAATTCATCGAATTGATAAGCTTTAATTATAAATATCTATATAAAATGAAAAATAAAATAAAATAAAATTATACATCCTAGTCTGGTTGGTCTACTCACTCTTGTTGAGAAGTATGAAGAGTGAGGGTCTCTGATTCCACTCTCCCCTCCACCAATATGTTATATGGTGAGAGTTGAAGGGAGAGTACTACTTTCCATGATCCTACTAGATCTCTAATGAACCCAGAAAAAATAACATTTATTACCTGTTGGGCGACATGCCAAAAAGCGCTCAAGAAGTTGTTGCAAATGCTGTATCCTTGAAAAAATATTATGGGTCTTCATTTCCCGGATAGGAGTGGATCGAGCAAAGGTTGTTCCACCTCTAGCACCATCTTCGTCATCTTCATCATCCAATCCAAATGCACTACGTCTCCCACGACGTCCTTGCATCCTAAACTCAAGCCTTTCATCAAGATATAGAGCATAAGTACGTACAAATGCTGAGTAGTCCCATGAATTGGATCTGGAAGCATCGCAAAAGTCGCACATATTTAGAAGGCGAGTCCCGCGCCTTGTGGCGAAGAAAATCTCTTGCTCGTAGGCTGGATCTCCCTCAGCAATTAATCTTTGAATCAACACCAAAGTCTTCAATGCTACAGTCCAATTCCTAGTCTTATTTAACCGCCTAGATAAGGTGTTTACACATGCACTTATATAGGCTCGTGAATATGATGTTAAGCTTAAAATTTCTCTAACGTGCCTCTCTTCTGCTGGGTTTTCTTCATGCCTAGTCGCCTTCACAATGGCCACATCCAAGTCTGAGAGTGAATTACTACTGCCTACTTTTGCCAACCCTATGCTTGTTTGGTCCTTTACTGCCCCAATGGCTCTTCTCATTTTGCTTGGAGCCATATCATATATCTGTATATGCCCCTCCAAATTTCAGCTAGTAGATACCTGATTCAATTAAAATTAGTTCAACAAATTATTATTCATGATATCGAGACATTCAATCAAAATATATTTTAGAAAAGTAAATAAAATAATTTGCATTAAATTTCAATAAATTATTGTTTTATTCGGAAATTTTAAAATATCCAACATTTAACATTTTATTATCATTCTTTCGCAATGATAATAATTAACTATTTCATGAATATTGTTTAAAAGGTTATTGCTAATTATGCCAAAATATAAAATTTTAAACCTTTTTACAACATGGCCAGCAAATGCCTATGGGATTTTCAAATTTTCACTTAAAAACCACAATTGAAATACCTCAAACAATTTAAAAATCAAAACCCAAAATTTGCATGTATAATAAATAAAAAAAAAAAAAAAATCCATGCTTGGTGTTTGAAAAATATTATGATTAAAGGAAGAACAAACACTTCATTAATTTATATAAGCAAAAAAAAAAAAAAAAAAAAAAAGGAAGATTACAATTGAAAGGTAAAGATTTCACCTGTGACCAAAAGCATGGGAGGTGAGATAGAAATCTCTATGATAGTTTTCCGAATATTTATTCAGTATTATTGAATAAGAGAAAAAAATTATAAATAAATTCTATTCCACAAATAAAATATAGATATTTCCCGTAATGTATATTATTTAATTGGGGAGAAAGAAAACAAAAAGAAGGAAAGAAGGTTTTCTTTTAATCTTTCTTCTTCATCTTCTTCTCCCTGTGTGTATGTGTCTCTCTCTATTTTCCTATCCTTCTCATCATCGACATAGATTCCCTTTCAGTCGAGCATAGATCGGCCGTTATAGTAGCAAGATTGAGAAATTCACTGGTAGGTAATGAGCCATTTGGCAAAACTGTAACGATTTACTATTTTTTTCTTGAATATATTTATTTCCTTATTGACCTTTTCAAAAAGCACGAGCACCATACGATTTAAAATGAATCATCAAAAGAATCTATGCAGTTTAATTAATTTATTTTAATTTTAATAAATTTGATTTAATTTTGTAAAAATTTAACTTTCAAGTTTAATTCAGTTTGTGGCATTTACTAACCCGAATAACTCGAATAGACTAGGGATTCTATATAACATAATTTTCCTATAATAATTATAATTTATAACTTAGAAAATTCTAAACGACTCTATTCGAGATTGGATTGAATCTTTTTAGGTATAATAGGAACCGCGTAATAGTGCAGCTGTGATAGCTAAACATGAAGAAATTTTCTAGAATTTTTTAAAAATATTTACAATAATATTCTTGAAATATAAATATAAATAAAATGTACCATGATTTTGTTAAATAGCGTGCGATGTTCCAGTTATATGTGTGTGCCCGTTGCATTGTGTTAATTTATCGAAAAAATATAAATAAATTTTAATTAAATACATAATATTTCTTTCATAAAATTAATAATTATTTTAATCTTTCAAATTTGTAATTATTTGAAATAATTAAAACAGTATATACTATTTCAATTTTTAAAATTTGTGATTATTTAAAATATTGATATTATATAGAAAACTGGCTAGCTATAAATTTTTTTTTGAATATAAAAGGGTATAAAATTTTTTAAATTGACAATAATATTTCTAAGTTATAAATAAATTTTAATTGGATGAATAATATTTTTTATAAAATTAATTATTATTTTTATATTTAAAATTTGAGATTATTTGAAATAAATAGAATAATAGAGATTGTGTCAATTTTGAAATTTATGATTATTTAAAATAACTAAAATAATTGATAATTTTTTTTTTCTTTAAGTCAGTGTTCCTTTGTATTTAAAATATTTAAAAAATTAAGATAAATATAATTTAAATTCAAAAATTTTTAAATTAAATAAAAAACTAATCAATAATAAATCACAAATCTATAATAAAAATGAGGTTTGTAAAAAAATGTTTCGCTCATAAAAGTAAAATTTATTATACATTAAATTTTTCAAATACAGTTATAAATAAAAATATTATCCTAATACTGTTCTAACATTATATATATATATATATATATATATATATATATATATATATATATAAGATGAGCGAGTAAAACAAATTCTTTATTTTTAATGTTATTTTTTAATTTTTCTATTAATTTTATATTTCATTTTTAAGTTTGATTTTTGTTGTCATTTTATCTTAAAATTGTTTTTCATTTATTTATTAATATAAATTATATTTATTAAAAAATTTATTTTTTATATATTTTAAAAAAATTTTAATTATTTATAATTTTATAAAATTTATTTTTTTATTTTTATAATATAAAATTAAAAAAATTAACTAATTTATATATTTAATAATTATTTTAATACCATACAATGCACCTTAACTAAGAGATAGTTAAAAGTATAAGAATGCAAGCTAGTTGAAAGAAAAAGACTACGATTATTATCCTTAAAAGACTTGAGAAAAGCTCTGTTTGTGTAGGTGATACTGTAAAGCAAGTTTTGCTTCTTAATTAATGTGGTGACACTTTTTATTTGATTGAATAAGGAGTCATACATGTGCATAAAAGGAATTAAAAAATATTTATTTTTTAGATTTGTTTTTTCATTTTTTTATTTATAAAAGATTTAATAGATTGGATAACATTGTGAGCTATACAACTAATGAGAAAATTGAACTCAAAATTTTCACTTTTTATAAAATATGTTTTTAATAATTAAATTATGTTTGCATGTTTAATTTTTTTATCCTTCTTATTAATGATTTAATTAATGATTAATAAACTTGAAAAATATTAAAAATAATTATTATTGAGTATAATTATTTTAAATTATTACAAAATAAAAAATAAATTTTTTTACATTAACAATTTTTGTAATATAAATACTTGTAATTATTTTGTTAAATATTTTTAACCATATATTCATAGATGTGAGAAAATTTTAAGAGAGTTACAAATAATACAAGTGTTATTTTTATATTTCATTATTTTAATATATTTAAATCATTTTCAATCATATTTATTCATTTTTTTCAATAAAGGATAAACTTTTAAATTTCCTTGACAATAATGGAAAATGACGTTAGAATACTATAATAACTTTTAAAACATGTTGTAATACAACAAAATTGCTATGACCTGGATTTTAAACTCGAGAATGAGAAAGTTTAAGACATTCAAAATTTATAGCAAATCTAATTTAATTTGAGGGAAAACTCATCATAGCATCACTAAAAATCTTAAATTTGCCTTCACATCATCTCAAATTCTAAGGAATAAAATAATGAGGGTTGTGGTTTAAGGAAAACTTAATTCTAAAATATCTTTAATAACATGACATTTTTTTCGCTTTGCTTGATTTTCTCTTTTCTTTTCTTTCATGACATAAATTATATATAAAATAAGCTCGTATAAATTATCCTTAGAATTAAGGAATTTATAATTAAAATCACATTGTTCTAGTCTCATTATACTATACATCATAATCATTAACATATAGTCCTTCAATACATAATATAATTATTAGACATTGCGGACGTAATTAAAAATATAGAATATATAATAATCATATTTCTTAATTATATATATAATCCTTAATGACATTTATACATGAATAACTTAGACAACTACGAGAAATAATTTAGTGTCTTAACATATATATGCACACTGCTTAACTTAAATATTTTAACCTCTAGCCACCTAACATCTTCATTTTATCTAATCTGCAAAACAACCTATATGTAGAGGGTCAGTTCCTTGTAAAAAACACATTGAGAAATTTTATATGTCCATATGCATGTCACATATCTTTACATGAATGCATCTCTAATTACTTGACATATCATTTGCATACAATATTTATATAGCCTAACATTAAGCATATGAGTAGCCAAATTCAAGTTAAATCCTATTTGATTTGCTTTATCTTTCTTATATAGGTGACTTGCCTTACCAACTGTGCTCGCGGGAGAGTTATCTCACTAGTCGCACCTTTCTCTTTTCTCTTACATGAGAGAATTTTCTCACTAGTCGTATCATATATGTATAATATTTTATTTATTTCATATAGGTTATAATCCTTGTATAGCAAGCTATAACTCTTTAGGTTTTTCACTTAATTTTTGAACTATCCTCACAATCTTTTATATTAATATAATTTGACCTACTTTGACCTTTATACAAAAGTATAATCATGTATACAATGAACATTAAAAACCATGATAAGTAAAATCACTCATCTAATATTGCTAATCTATAATTGCTTAATGCTTTCTCTATCTCTAATATTTAACATCACACACACCTAAATATATACATAAATTTATATTAATATAATAAAAATGCTAAAAATATATAAAGTTGTATAATTCATCCATAGAACCTATGCATAAAATAAGCTATTATTGGCTAAAAAGCTTAAAAGAATACTAAGTCTAAATTTTACCAAATTTGCTATTTAGTCTGAAATTTATATTTACTTCTATCATGATCATCATTTGGATCCATCACTATTTAAGATCTTAAACCTTTAACTAAATATCCATTACATCCATTATCCTCATTTATGTCTTAATCCTCTAAGTTCATGAACTTTCTAAATTTGTTAATTTAGTGAATTTACTATGTATGCATCCTAAATTAGCATGATTACTTTATATTTCATCATAATCTCTTAAAATAATATTAATAACCTTTAATAATTCTCCATCAATTACCATTAAATTAATAATTTCATAAATATTCTTAAATTTTGTATATGCTTTTAATTTAATATAAAATATAATTAACCTCAAATTACATATAATTAATCTCATTTTTCCATCAATTATTTTAATTAATATTATATTTCATTCATACAATCCATTTCTTAGCAATAAATCTCACATAAATCAGGACTCCTAAAATTAGGAGACTCGAATCATCATGATCAGGACAAAGAATATGATTTTTTTTTTTTGGCATAGATAATCATTCAAGCCTTAAGGTGAATGAGATATTTACGAAAATTCTTGAAGAGAGCTTTTTATATAATCTTGAATCACCCAAAAAAGAGTTTTGATTGAAAATATATAATCAATTGAAGATTCTGGCATGTATCACTCAAAACGATAATATTTTGATAGTTCGGCTGGAGAGCTGGCCAAAAGTGCATCGCCAGTTGGTGCTAGCTCTCTCTCTCCTGCGGTGCTATTGTATGGGAGCTTGCACCCATTTTCTATTTTTTATTCTCGGTCTTTCCACTGTTTTGGTTGCCCAAAACATTATGTTTTGGGTTTTGCCAAAACATGGTGTTGGTAACCAACTGAAACCATTCTCCTATTATTATTATTATTATATTTAAATATTAAAATTTTATAAAATTAAATCTTTTATCCATAATTAAATTAATTTCTATAAATACAAAAATTAACTTAAATTAAATTAATTCTCTTAAATATAAATATAATATCTTATTTAAATAAATTATTATTAAATTTGCTTAACCTATAAGAAATCATTTATAATTTAATTATTTTTATAATATAAAATATATATCATTAATAATTTAATCTCTCAAAATTTAATAAAAATCTTCTCACATAAATAACTTTCATAATTAATTATATTAACATGCAAATTTAATCATTCATAATTAAATAAATCACATTACTTTAACAATATCATTACTCTAAATAAATTAACTTAAAAAAATAATATGCTTAACATAGTTTAATTAAATTCACTAAATATTTACTTAACATAATTGATTCACATAATATAATTAACATTAAAGTCATTTAAATTATATATTCATATTAATTTAAATTAATTTCTATAAATTCCTTATATTTCAATTAAACTCATACTTAAATAATTAAATTCAAAATTTTAATTTTTAAATTATTGAATATATTTTGTTTATATAAAATTCATCTTAAAAATATTAAATATCAACAAATACTCATTTAAATTAAAGATTTTAAATATATACTCATCCTTAAACATAACTTATTAAATATAATTTTTAATAAATAACATAACTTTAATTAAAATAATGATCTTGTTAATATAAAATAATTTCTCTTTAAAATATACCATAAAAATGTACCATATTAGTGATGAAAATTTTCATTGTTGATTCAGTTAAATCCATTGCATTAGAGACAAGAAAAGTTCATTGCTAATTAGCTTGTTGCTAATCCAATAGCTACGTTTTTAGGAATTCGTCACTAACTTAGCAACAACTTTTACAATGAAATTATTCAGTCGCAAAATTTCATCCAAAAATTCATCACCAATTTGTCGCAAATCTATCATTAAGTGATCAATAGTCTACAGTAATTTAGCAAAAAACTCTTTGTTAATCTATAATAAATCTATTGCAAAATGTTTCAAGATGATCTCATCCTACTATCATTTTATAATCTAACCTGTATGTTATTAAAAAACCTATGTATTATTAAAATCAATATAAAAATCTACATAATATATAAAAAGAATTATATTCATGGCAAATTAAAGATATATTGAAATAGGATTACAGTCATAGTGTATATATAAAATACATAGATATATATATAAAAAAAATTAATTGTAAAGGTCATCATGTACTTTTAGATAGTCATCATCCTCTAGAGATGAAAGTAGATGTAAAGGTAGAGTTGTACATGGTGTTACTAGTAGTACTAGTACCAAAGCTTGCTGAGTCTATTACGCAGTAGATAACGTGGTAGCGAGAGAGTGTACTTGATCCCTTATGGAAGCAAATTGAAGATCAAATTCCTGATGAATCTTCTTTTAGATTTGCATCTTAAGGTGCTCCTTCAAGTATGAATTAGGAGTAATGTGCAATGCGGTTGATGAAGAGCTGGTTCTAGAAGGTGGATAAAGAGATGTCGCTTGTAAGCCAAAATCGTACACTATAATTTTCTTGCATCCTCTTGCAACCTATAGGTATAATTTGTTGATGTTAACAGATTGAAAGTTCAAAGAACCATTCATTGTTCCTCTCCATTGCATCCTAATAAATATAAATACATGTATTATGAAATGCTATTGAATTTGTTGGTACATTTTACTTAAAAAGAGAAATAGCTACTTTATAATTTAACTTATATTAGTGCCTTATGACTTTTTATCAATAAATCAATTTTCGTTCTTCTTCATGTGTTTCCTGTTGAATATATTAAAAATGTGGATGGACATTTTAGTTCTTTAGACTAAAATAGTTTTGTATTGTTTTAACATTAATATTTTATCAAAGTAAAAATAAGATAAGTAAATAAAATTACCAAAGCAATGGCATGCTCAATGAACAATTTAGATATAGTAGGATGTCTAGAAGGACCATAGCCAACCCCAGTAGCCTTTGTGAGTCCATTCCTTGAAATTACAGTAGACCAAGCTTGAAATTTGAGCATAGTCCATTGCTCATGCCACCTATTCCATATATCTTAGGAGATGCAAAGTGGTTTTTTTACCATTTGGCCTCCAACCAGATAAAATATCCGAATACTGCCTAATAGCGATATGCTCCCATGCAATCGTAATCATAGAATTGATCCTAAAGAAAATACTTCTAGAATAAAGAGAAACAATCCATATATGAATACAAATTCTATTAATTCAAATTATTTAAATAGAATAATCATAAAATTATTATTAATATATTAATGAAAAATTATAAAATATACCTTGAACTCTTTCCAGTAGAAATCCTTGATGTTTTCCTACACCATTGTAGGCATTAGATTTTGGGTCCTAGGATATAAGCCTATTGAAGATAACTATCAAAATTAATTCCTAAAGACGTAAAGGCATAGGTTGTAAAAGAAAAGAATAAGGCTTAGAAAAAACCTTGGATCAAGCCCATAACCTAAAACATGCCTAACTTAAAATGTACTAAACTACCGGTAGATGGTTGTACATCCAAGTTTTTAACTATAATAGAAATAATATTTTAGAATAGTTGATTGTTGACTTCTGCATAGCTGTACAACCAACATCTTGGTTGTACAAAGAACTTGAAAACCATAATTCTAGAACTTTCTTTGATCCTATTTACTGAGACTCAAACATTTAGTGCAACTTGAGCCATTTTGGGTTGGATGCATTCATTTCTCTTCTATAAATACCCACTCACTTGACAAGAGAAAAAGGCTTATTGAAAATCCTAAGGTTACTTTGCCAAAAATTCATAAAAACCCTAAACACATAGAAAATTAAGTACCTAAAACTCTTACCCAAAGATTCAAGGTAGAATCAAGGCCTTTGAGACTTACTTTTACACTTTCCATTAGCACTTTTAGATGATTATTTAATACTTAGTGCCTTTGAGGGCCAGAAACATTGTGAATGCTAAGGGAGAACATGTGACCCAAGGCATTAGACTCACTCTTCTACTTTGAATGATAACAAAATAATGACAAAACCTTGAGAAGTTCTAATGTTTGTATTTTAGTATTTTTGGATGATTTGAACGTACCCGACAAACATTAAAAAGGTCAAAACAAGTTCAATAGGTATTGTGCAAGTTCAACAGGTGGTGGACATTTCCCAATGGAGTTGGATCATTCAACAAGCATTGAAGGATGAATAATAGACATTGATTGGATGCTGCAAATAGCCAAAGTCTTTTAGACCTTACAATAGGTGTTGTCTCTTTATAACAAACATTAGAGAAATGCTCCAGGTTGAACCATACTAGACCTTGCCATGGGCGTTGTAGTTTTGGAATGGGCATTGATTTGGCCAAGCAATAAACATTGCATATCTGTAATAGGCATTGAAAAAGTGCCCTAAATTGTGCTACACTTTCTAGAACAACCAACAAGGGTTGACAGACACGCAACAGACATTGAGATGTCTCTAACAAACATTATGAATTGCACAATGGGCGTTAAAGCTTTTTTGCAAGATGTTGAAAAATAGAGCACAAAGTTCAAGCTTTTTGGAAATGAATAATAAGCATTGTTCATACTCCAACGGATAAGCCAATGGGCATGGATGGAGGATCAACAGGGGTTGTAAGTAACCGTTACAAGTTCAACGAGGGTTGATGAAGAACAACAGGTGTTATGTCCTCTAATTTTTAGTTTTGCAAAAAAGTTGTCATACTTAACATCAATTGTTCCAATATCTAGTTTTGGAGTTTAGCTATATAAGGAGTATTTTTAAAGATTAGAAAAGGGTTAAAAAGTTTGGAGAATATTTGTAAACATTTAGAGAACTTTTAGTAAGTCTTTGTGCAAACCTTTTGGGTGTTGCTTGTATTTTGTGTAGAGTGAGATTACTTTGTTACTCTTTTTAAGAGTAGATTTTCTTAAGCACTAATAGTGCATTTATTGCTTAATTAAGAGGCATTTGTACCTTAGGAAATATAAGGAGTTAGGTTGGTTCTCTTGTTCCTTGTAAAAAAGAGTGATTGTAAAGGTTGTCCTTAAGCTTGTAAAAAGGAAGGTAACCTAAGCTTGCAAAAAGAATAGAAAGGTCTAAGTGAAAACCATAAAATCTTTACATTAATTTGTGTGTGTTTCTTCCATAATATTTGATTGTGTTTTGTTTTTGTTTACAACCTAATTCACCCTCCTCTTGGGTTGCCGCATCTACCACTTATTCCAATAAGGCAAACTAAAAAGAACATCCAAGGCATTTAAACTTCTTCTTCCTTCCCTTTCTTTTTCTCTGTTTGTTTTTGAAAAACTTAGACCCAATAATATATATAAACAAGTTTTAGTATATGCAAACAACTTAGTCAGCTATACATACCACTAGTTGGTCTATACAACCCACTTTTACTTAAATATTCTTCTTAAGTTGCTTCTTCTCAATTAATTTTTCACTTTTTCTTTTGCAATTTTTAAGGGTTTTTGTGAGTTCTATTGGCAAAAAAAGATAAGTTTTCAAGCTTAAGACCCCTATTCTTAGAAAATATAGAATAAGATCAATAAATATGTCACATTTTTCATGACTTTAATACATTTACATTCCACTCTTCATTGCTCCTTTTTTCCCCTTAGTTGATATATTAGTGTTGTGTATTGTTTGAGGGCATGATTGGGTAAGGGAATACCATCTCTAAGGACCTCATGACCTCAATTTGACTTAAAAAATATTTTTAATGGTTGATTACCTTAAGAGTTTCCATCCCTTTCACTGTAAAGGGAAAATGGCTAGCTCACTAGCTTGCTCTCCCTACTTTTCATATGGTAAACTTAATTAAGGTAGAGGATAGAGCTTATGGCTCAATAACCCTTATTTTTGTTTGATCTCATGTCTGATACACTTTGAATGTTCTTTGGCCTTATAATGCATCTTTTTCATCATTTTGATATCATAACTTATTCCATGGCTAATGATGTCCTTAGGATGCTTTAGATCCGTTGGAGCATTAATAAAGAAGAATTCAATGATTAATAACTCAAATTCAATGATTTTAAGCCTTTTCCCTAAGCCTCAATTATCCTCTAAAATACACTTACACTTTCATTCTTGCATCATGTAACTATGCTCCATATATTGTTTTATGTGTTTTCTTGTTATTTATTTGTTTTGATTATTTATGTTTTAATGCTTAATATGTGTGATAATGGGACTATGGATATGGTGATTTTGGACATAGAAGTAAGCTATGATTCTTGATTTGAAAATGGATTTGAAGTGATAAAGATGCATTCTAATTTTTAGGTTATATTATGTTATTTCATTTCCTTTTGATGAGACAGTAGCACGTTTGCTTTCTCTTTTATAGGTTAATATGCACATTTCCTTTGATTTTGCATATTTATTTTTGTTAATTATGTATGGGAACCCTTAAATCATAGTTGTACCCCCCCCACCTTATGAAGAATGGTTGTAGTGATATGGATGATTTGACATGTGTTAAATGAATAATCTAGGACTGTTAACTAGACCTATTAATAACATGGTTAAAGTTATAATTGTGAACTAGCCTTCTAAATAACTTAGATAGGCTTAGAATTTATCTTTGCCTAAATTCTTATCCTGAACAAAGTTGAGTGACAACTCTATTTCGATTAAGGATTGTACAAATGTATTAGGTCTACCATTGAACCACTAAACATTAGAAAGGGCTTTTACTTTTTGAGAGGCCTTTCAAAGGATCTTTTGATGATCCTTTATGCATACCATTGCTTAGGGTTGTACCAATGAATAACTCTCATCCTCTCGATCTCTTGTTGATTAATAAAATTTGAGAGTTGCAAGCAAGATTCCATTAGTTTGAATGTAGTCCCAAAATTGAGATGCTCATAGTGGTGACTCTATTGGAGACTTTGGAATTGGCATTGCATTTAATCTCTACTTTAGTCTTATAATTTTACTTTGGTTATTAATAAGTCTATTGCATTCATTTAGCCTCCACACTTCACCGCATGCGCTAGGTCTTCCCTTTAGACAAACAATGAATTCTCCAAACTTGAGACGTAAGCTGCATTTAGGCTTAGGAAATAATGAGAAGGGCTTATTACTCATGAGTCTAGTACCTTCAGCTATATCAAATGAGGGGTATACAACAATCATCACCTAAGTTTATGGCAGCCATCCACTTCACTAACCCTTAAGCCTCTTGACAACATGTAGGAGCCCATAATTCCTTAGAATAGGCCACCCATTTATTTTCATTTTCAAGAGGAAAGTCTAGAGTCCCTAAGAACATAACTAGGTATCCCCTATGTAAATATGATACTAACCCATTCCCTTTAATGTAAATATTCACATGTATATACTTGTGTACTCCTTATTCATTGCCATGTAAATAGTATTTTCATATACATACTTCCATTCCTTTTATATAAGAGCTTAATACATCCCTTATGTTCTTTATTAAAGGGATTCTTAGTCCACTTGCATATCTTCTTTATCAATGTAAAAGGCTTCTTTATAATTATTAGTGTCTTTTATGGCTTATTTAGTTTCCATATAAATATGTTTTTTTGGGGCTTCTAACCTTTCTTATCTAAAGGACTATGTGTATTCTTTTTGCTTTGTCGATAAAAAAATAAGACTACACCTAGAAAAAAAACCTCTAAACATTGCGTGTGGGAGTAACAAGGTTGGAAAGATGTTTTGCCAATAACATATGCATCTCGTGCATACATGCATTTGTTATTTGTTCATGCATGCCCTCATTATAGCTCCATCCAAACCATTATAGCAGAGAAGATGCAATCATTTAGATAGGAAAAGTAAGATTCCTAGCCCTATTCAAAGACCATAGCTACTTATAGAACCAATAGTACCACAAAAAATAATAGAAAAGATTAGGATAGACCTTAGCCACATAATAGAGGAGAGTATTATTAAGAAAGTGAACAAGTGCCTCAATGAAATACTAAAAAAAGACAGAGCATCTATTAGTAAAATTAATAAAGGGAAAGTACCTATGAAGATGCTTCCATTTATGGTAATTGATGATGATTTGTTTAGGATAAAGGAATATCATGAGAGAAAGTTAGCCAAGGAAATAGGTAGTACGGTTGTTGCCCTCAACAAGCATATAGGAAGTGAGAAAGAGCGTGCTCAATTTGATGGTCTTACTAAGCAGTTAGAAAAGATCCAAAAGCACTAGAGGCTTAGATAGGGGGACTGACAATAAAGAATTACTATCTCGCACACCCAAAAAGGCCCAAGTTTAATATAATTTAAAATGCAAAAACTATGTCTATTCTTACATGTTGATCATGAAGATATTTAGGGCTTTAATAGATATTATGCTAGAGCTTTTTGAGTTATCATCGGAATGGTCAATAAAATCATGGTATTTTAACTAGCCTAAGACAATTAAAGAAGATTGGAAGGATCTAACAAAGGCTTTTAAGAAGCATTATGTATGCAACTCATATTTGAAAGTCACTCTATAAGATCTAGAGTCATTGTGATAAAAAGCTAGTGAAAGTTTTAATTATTATTTGAGGTGTCTGGCCCTTGAGACAACTACTAGACCAACGAAAAGAGAACAAGTCAAAATAATCAGTAAGGGAGCATTGCCAGGCATAAGTACCAACATTAAGAGGATATTGGTACATAATTTAAAAGATCTTAATGAAGCTAGCCCATAAGCTAAGGAGTTGGAGTCTGAATTGAAGAGACAGTGTGGCAAAACAAATGTGCCACCTTATGCTCAAGGGGAGGGAAATAAGAACGTGGATGTAAATATAGTAAGAGCTCTTAAGTAGTTCACAAACTTAGGCATGCCACTATCCAAGGTGTTCAAAATATTACAGAAGAAGGGGCTATTGAATCCATTAGCACCAAGGTTGACTTTCAATCCCTTGCTAAAAGATATGATGTAAATGCTTATTGTGCCTTTCACTAAGGAGCTAGACATATCATAAATGATAGCTACAGTTTGAGGCATGAGATTTAGGATCTCATTGATAATAAGAACATTATTCCTCCTAACTATGAAAGGCCAAACATAAGAGAGAATCAACTTTTAAACTACTTAATGTCCCACCTTGAATCAAAGAGCTTTCATGATTGACTTTAGGATTCCTGAGGAGATTGTAATGGACACTTTTGAAGAATTATCCTCTATAAAAGTCATATTTGTTGTCTTTACTATTAATCCTTAAGAGAGCTCAAATGAAGAAACTGACGAGGTGAAAATGGGGAGGATGGTCAAACTATAGGAGAAAAGAGATAAAGAGAACAAAGAGAAGTAAGTGAGTCATGTGGCTAGAAGTGGAAAGAATTACTTAAATCAAAAGGCCTTTAAATATTTAAGAGTTGAGAAGGTGGTAGAAAGACCATTGGGGAAAGAGAATGAGGAGGAGAACCTTGTTATGAGGTAGTTGATGAAGATATCGACATAAATTAATGTGTTAGAATTGCTCATCACTTTTTAAAAGCATAAGAGGGTGGTGGTCGAGGCTTTATCAAGTTTGGTAATCTCTTAAGAAGCAACACCAAAGGACATAGTGGCCTTGATCACTAAAAAAGGGAAGATTACTTTTTTTTTTATGAGGACTTACCTTCCAAGAAAATGGATCATAATTTGACTTTGTTCATTGGATACAAAGTAAAAAGGAGGCAGACTCCACATGTGATGGTTGACGATGAGTCTGAGATTAACATTTATCTTTTAAAGTTATTGCATAAGTTTAGGGGTGTCTAAGAAATATTTAAAAGCATCAGATAATATAATCTAAGCTTATGATAATAGTAGAAGACCAGTTATGAGCATATTCAAGACCATGGTGAAAACTGGGGTTGTAGAGACTGTGATTGAATCACGATGCTAGACATTCCAATAACTTTCTTGTTATTGTTAGAGAGGTCATAATATCATCCTTTGGGAGGCTTAAGTGCTATCGATTTTTAGGCTTGCTCTCAAACTACTTGAATCTTACTTGCAATTTCATCCTTTAATTGATCGACAGAGGATCGAGAGGACGAGGGTCATACATTGGTAATAACCCCAAATCATGGCACGTGTTTGGATCAATGAGGATCCTTTAGGCCTCACACAAGTTTAAAACTTTTTTTTTTTATAATTTGGTAGTTAACGAGGGATCAAGGTATGGTAATACATTTAATTTAATGGTTAATGAGGGATCAAGGCATGACAATACATTTGTATCATCCATAATAGAAGGGAATATGGAGTCGCCACCTGACTTTTGTTAGGATAAGAATTCGGGTGAGGACAAATTTTGAATCTATCTAAGTCAATTAAAAGGCTCAATTCATCTTAATCCCATTAGAGATTAGGTTTGAAAATTGAGTATAGCTTGAGAAAAAGGTTAGGTACCCTTAAACTGCTTATATATTGGGATTTGAATTTTAGGCATCTTTGGTTCATTTTTATTATTTTAACTTATTATTAATTAGTCTGATTAATGCTCCTAAACATGTTTCTAGCGAGATTTAACTAATCATATCAAGGTAATATAACCAATCTCAAAAGAGGAGAGGGATTATGCATCATATTGAATGGAGGGTCATGCATATCAATCAATCATAAAAATGTATAACTATGAGCATCATGAGCTTTAATGGTCACTGACATACAGAAGAAAGTACAAGTTATTCATCATCATGATAACAAAGTTATAAAGGCAAAGAACATAATATGAACATAAATAAAGGAAAGAGTCCCACCTATAATCTTCAAGCTAAGGGAACCTAGGCATGTTTCTAAGTCTATTATTTTACACTAATAACAAAGTAGCATAGCCAAATATGAAATGCAAGCAAAGCAAGACATTTTCATAAATACATAGTGCATGTGATTCATGGGAAACATATGAAGGATAAAAGGTGAAACTTTAGGCAAGGATTAGAGTCACTAATTTAAATTCCTAGGGTCATGGGATCTTCATCCATTAATACTTAAAAAGAGTCATAACATTCTTGAAACACCTATAGTTATTAGAAGAGTTCAGATATTGAGGAGGTGTAAAGGCAACTCCTATAAAACTATTAACATAAATACTTTGCTAACACCATGAGAACCAATCATAAGAGGGATTGTTGAGTGATGGACTCTCTCTATAAAATGCTCAAAATAACTATATGTATGGGAAGAGAAGATAAGCAAGCTAAAGATATAATCATCCTCTATTGATGGCAAATACAAGACTTACAATAAAAGTAAAAGTAACATGGATATACTATAGGATCATAGGTCCTTTAGAATAGTGGATCCCCTATCCTAATCATATTCATAATAATAATAACACAAGAATACAAAGGATTGGAAGGAGAAGAATGTGAAGAAGATGATTTAAAAAAATTAGAAAGAAGTATAAAACCTTTTCCTCTTTTATCCTTTGTCCTTCAAATGAATAAATATGGATCACAAGCGCAAGACTTAACCCTATTTAGTTGTTGGAACTCACAAATGAACCATAAAAATCTTTTAAATAATAAAAAAAATGAATGAGAGAAGAAGAAAAGAAAAACTACTATTTCATAGTTAAAGTGGTTTGTACAGACTAACTGGTGGTTTATACAACCTACTTAGTGGTTTGTATAGACTACAAAAGGTTTATACAGACTGTTGTGACTAAGAGTTTTTGAAAATGAAGATAAGAGAAAAGGGATTATGATTCTAAATACTCTTTTGATATGCCTTGCCCTTAAAGGCATTAGTATTAGTGGATTATCCTCTAAAATGCTAAGTAGCATGCAAAATAAAGTCTTAAAAACCTCGAAAGATACCTTAGATCTTAAGTGTTGGGCTTTGGTGTTTAGTTTTTATGTGTTTAAGGTTTGTGAGTCATAATTTTAGTAGAGTAACACTAGAGTTGTCCAAGACTCTCTCTTTTTTCTAGTAATTGGATATTTATAAAGGGAGAGGGGTGTACCATAGCTAGAATGGCTTTGGTTGCATCATATTCATAACCCACAATAGACAAAAGCCATGAAAGTTCTAGAATTAAGGTTTCCACATGGTTTGTATAGTTAAGGAGTTAGTTATACAACCATGTAGCTTATATGGGAGCAAATTTTAGATTATTCTGTTATTTAGGGTTTGGAAGTTGGTTGTATAACTAACTAGTTGGCTATGTAATTAATAAGATGGTTATACAACCATTTAAAACATGGCTAATATATTTAGGCTTTTAGGCCTTATAGGCTTGGGCTTGGTTTATGGCTTGATCCAAGATTTCCTAAGCCGTCTGTTCTTCTTCCTTTTACAATTTCCCTTGCCATTTAAGGAATCATTCTGCTAGTTTTCATCATCAGCTTGCATCTTAAGGCATAACATTTGATGTTCATAGTTTACCCCTTCTTTATAAGGCTTGAAATATGACATTTGAATAATGCTCAACAAAGTAATCCAAAAATGTAAACATTAGAAATGATACCAAAGGATACAATTCTTTAATAGCTCTTTATATAGGTACTAAAGCTTGTTCTAGTAGGTGCTAGTGTGTTTTGTGTGCTTTCAGTAACTTTTAAATAGGTACTAAGTCTCCTAACAACTTTCTAATAGGTACTAGGGGTCTTAGTAGCTCTCTAGCAAGTAATAAGTTTACTTTGGTAGCTTTCTAGTAGCTACCAGGGTATTTTTGTATGGCTCCATTAGCTCTTAAATAGGTACTAAAAGTCCTAGTAGCTCTCTAGCAAGTATTAGGTTTGTTATGGTAGCTTTCTAGTAAGCACTAGTGTGTTATATAAGTCCAATTCACTTTTAATAACTCTTAAATAGTTATTGGACGTCTTAGCAACTTTCCAACAAGTACAAGATTTGGTCTGATAACTTTTTAGTAGGTACCAATGCATTGTGTACGATTTTAGCAACCTTTTTATAGCTATTAATGTTCTTAAAACTGAAAAGTGTCCTAATCCTTTTAGCTGTTGGTTTTGGTTAAATGATCATCCCATATCACATTTGCCCTTTCAGCATATCAAAGTGTCATCTTATGTCATTGTAGCCTTTTTAAGGAATAAATCCTTGTCATTACAATCCTTTTACTATTATAGAAGTGCATTCTTGCTTTAAGGAGGTTAATTTTATTATTGAAGGATATTTTAGTAATTTATCAGACACTTTTGGAAGGTTCAATTAGCTTTTCCAAGCTCTAATGATGTCAAGGGTATTTTGGCAACTTCGTCTTGAGAGGCTTTATCCTTTTCTAATTTTTCTTCTGCTATACAGATGTAAAGGTTGTTTGCACAACCAACTTAACGCAATCCTTATGTAAATGTAGTGTGACTAACTTTTGTGCAACACAAAGGGATATTAGTTGTATGTACAAAAAACCCCTCCTATATAAAGGCTTCAATCAACTTGAGGGCTTACTTGTGCACTTCTCATCATCTCTCTTCCTTTTCTCTCTCTACAAACTCTCTAGATTAGGATTTTTTTCTAGGTTTTCCTTTGCTTTTAGATTTTTCACAATGGCTAACCTTGATGCTCTAATGCTTGACACCATTATTGACTTCCCTATAGGCGATGTTACTGTTTATGATGTACTCAAGCAAATGAGGGCTGCTTAGGGATTTGTTGTGATGTGCCCTTTTATTGTGTGCGATGCCGTCTAAAGGGCTTTAATGCATATCATGAGGCCCCTATGGTGTATGACTTATATTACCATATGGCTAGAGCGACTTTGGGTGTGGTAGGTATTTCTTTACTATTCTTCCTCATTTTATTTTTATTTTTAGCACTTTAGATTTTTAAGCACTACCCCTAAATTATCTTTTGCATGTGAACACTATGTTAGCTCAAAATATTATGGACTAGACAAAAGACACCTATCCTTTAACTTTTGGGAATTTTTACTTTGTTGTATGTCGATTGACTAGTTGTCTTTGTTTGTGTGCTTATGTTGACTGTGTAAAAAACCTATGAAGAGAATTAATGAGGTTAATTCATGTGATATTTTTTAAGGAATTGAAACACATACTTATGACTTAGAATAATTTTTTTTATTAATCTATTTTAATATTTTGTGAATTTTTATGGGTTTGAAATTAGATTGTGTGAGCCTCATGAATCTTACGCGTATAATTACTAAACTAAAATCAAGATTTTGTGAAATTTTTTGAGGAGAATTAGTTTTCATAATTCTCTATGAAATTTCACAAATTATCATCTTTTATTTTTTTAGTGCCATATAATTTCGTGAGGTACTTGCATACAAGAAAAATAAAAGGCATTATTTTTTATTCACGAAACAATACATCTTTCATACTTGAAATTATTAATTGGATTCATATGGTTCTTTACATGGCCTGACTTGTCTAATCATTATTCTACGATTTGCTTATTTGTTTGCATATTTTTCTCATCTATTTGATCTTCCTCTTATTTATCTTCCTTTCTCTCTTGCTAAGTAGAAATTGAGTGTTAGTCCTTAATTTCTTACAGGATAACATCTCTTTTAACAAGGGAGGTGAGTAGTTAGCCTAGTTGGGCATGGTTTAAGATGCTACATCCTCATGTCATCACTCGCTTGAAGAAGACCGATTCAATGCCATTCCTTAGGACGTTACTAGCCAAGGTGCCACAAGGTGATTCAATGATGACACAAGCATTAGCCAAGTGGTAGATGGACACCACCTACAGATTCCACCTATCATAGATAGGGGAGGTCATGATCACCTCAAGGTGCTTCATATACTTGATTGAGATCCATTTTTTAGGATCCCTTCCATATTGACTCTGACATGTACCACCCAATGCTACAACGTGATTACATCTATCGCCATCTCAGCTGCATTCTTTAGACAAAGGAGAGTCTCTCTTTTGAGTAGTCAAGCTTGAAAGGATCCACTCTTATCGCCATAAATGATAGTCCATATGAGGTGGTTGACTAGGTGGCCTGCAGCTTCCTTTTATATAGTCTGTTGGAAAAGCTATTCGAGAACCTACCGTATGTAGTGGATATTTGCTTGTTGCTTGCCATTGAGGACATTAAACTCAAGTACTACTTCGATTGGGGCTCTACAATATTGGCTTACTTGTACTGCTTCCTAGATTAGTGCAATAGGGGAGTATTGTACATGGAGGACACCTGATGTGTACTCATTATAAATAACACCTCGAATACCCTTATCCTATTTATTTTTTTCTTATTTGTCTTTTCCATTTAGTGACTTATTATTATGTTCCTTGATAGGCTTGGGTTATGAAGCTGGGGTTACTGGAAGGCAACAAGCTTCTACTAGACATGGACTACTACTACCCTAGGTTCACCAGGTGGAGCTTTACTTATAACAGGGAGTCATTACTTGATGTTAGCAAAATCACTTGAACACTATGATCTTAGACTAGGTGTTATTATTTTTTTAAGGAAAGCAATCATTAGTTATCCATGTGACTTATAAATTTTGGTCATATACTTATAGTGATGAATTATAGTTCGTAGTTTCTATCACAACTTCACCTAAGCTAATGGGGACCTCCTTATGCTTGGTAGTCTGAGGTGATCGAGGTTGAGGGTTGCTCATTTGGATGGCATCTATTGGTAAGCCCTATTATTTAGAAGTGGTACCTTAGAGAATGGGTCCGCTTATGGTTTAAGGGTCTGGATGCTCGACTGTACCTCAACATCTTCCCTCAGACATGTTTTGGGCCACATATAGGATGGGTAGAAAGCATGAGCAAGCTTTGAGGTTTATACCTAGAGATCAACTAATCATAGATAATCTCCCATAGAGGAGTTGGATAGCCAAAGCACTTCTCAGGATGATTCACATGGTTATGATGACTATTCATGCCTTTTCATGGTACAGGCCTTAGGGGATAAGGTATTCTAAGTAGAGGCCTTTACAGCCTACACCTGCTATACAAGGCCATAAAAAGGCATATGATCTTGGAGTTGGATGGCTAGAGCCAATGATGGTAGAGCTTGATCCCTTTCTGGATAGCATGGTTAAGTCCTATATTGTGTCAGTTGCCAGGTCGATAATGGCCTCGACATCACTCGATCGACTTATATGTTTAAGCCAGTTGAGACCACCTATATGAGTGTAATTGTTTTCCCCATATGCTTTTGTATATTTGTTTGTGCTTGGTTATATGCCGACTAAAATTATACTTTGATTGCAAATTCCTTGCATTCAAGTTTAGGCACAAGTTAACCTAGTGGCTACTCTAATTAGGATAATGACATAGCAAATTCGAGAGGTCCATGTGAGTAACAAAATAAAAATAAAGATGCAAACTATGTATGCATGTTTATGATTGTGTTTGTGTGTGTTTTACAACCTATTCGTCTTAAGAGAAAGTCCTTCACCTAACTCAAGAGTTATAGGACATGGAGTAGTGTCTAGTTATGGCTGAGGTTGAGATCGAGCGAATGGCACCATCAATGCCTAAGGATTTCGATGAGTACATTGCTTTAGAAGAGAAAGAGGAGACTATTTCTAAAGATGAAGATTGAGCCAACTTGTGACCTTTTTAGCCTTTAACATTTTATTTTTCTTTTTAATATTTTTCTCAAATAGTGTGGATATTTATAGTACTTATATGATAAATGTTTAGGGGATTTTAAAGGCCCTTCCCCTTTTCAGATGCTTGTTGAAATACTTAGGGTTTTCAGATAAATTTGAGATGATTTTCACTTCCATTTGCTAAAACTCTGAGATTTCTTCAATACATATATGCGTTATTTTTAATTTTGGCTTTCAATTAATTCTCTAGATGTGTGATTATACTATTTTAATTCATTTGCATATATACATGCGTTTCATAACAAACACAAAGTGATTCGTAAGCTCAAAATGTAAGGGAGACTTTGCCTAATCTATAAAAATGTAGTGTCTATAGACCATTAGGTTGTTTTTATATACCATTAATTGTCTGTATAGATAACTTCAATATTCTATACAACCTTGCAGTACTATTCACAACTGTCAAGCATTAACCACCATTTCTTTTCTCTATAAATATTGACATGCAATTTCCACCCTCAAATCTACCATTTTCACCTTCCAACCATGGCTAAAGCTTTTTTAAGGTCTCTCCTACCCCAAAGTTGATTCAATCTACCTTGGGTTGGTTTGAAGGCTCTTTATTACCTTTTAGATGTTCCATTTGACTTGAATTTTCTTCAAGCATCTTGTGATTTATGGAATACCATTGCTTATTCCTTTAATTTTTTAGATATTAAAATCTGCCTTCTGCTAGAAGAATTTGATGTCATTCTTGACTATTGTGTCATAGGCACATACCATATTGCTTTGCTACATCTCGCTTACCCACACATTAAAAGATGATGAAGTTATTTGATCTACAATATGATTAGATACCTAGGTACAATCTAGGTGAGGAGAAAATTCTCATAACTCTATTTTTCATTCTTCACCCTTTTAAGGGTCACACCAGTATGACTTAGGCATACATTATATTGACAGTTTTGATAAAGGAGTTTTTATTACTAAGAGAAGATGGAAAGATAGATCTACATATTTTGCCTACTCTTAAAGATATTGAGCTTAAGAAAACTCCCATCCTAACAATTCTGGGTGAAATCATTATGGACTTGGATAACATGTCCATAGTGTCAATGATTCTTTCTCTAAGAGCCTATTGCTACTTTAGGTGCAAACCCTATTATTTATATTTACATATTTATATTTTTTTTCTTTTTATTTTGCCCTGACTTTGCATGGATTACTCTTGTAGGTTTTCAATCCAACGAGCTACTCATTTTTGCTTAGGCTGCCCTTTTGAGTTTCAACATAATGAGTCTTCATTCATCATCTCATTTTTAATTAATTAATTATTTTATGATTCTCTCCTCTCTCTATTTTTTTTTGGATATGGCTATAAAAGAGATTGGGCTTATTGGCTACCCTTCCTCAACATCATCTGAGTTGCCATCTATCAAGATCTATTGCTACCAAGGCGGAATGGACTAAGTGGATGTCCTATGTTGGCGCTTCTAACATTCATTTAACTTATCCATGGTAGAGACTATCGAGAGTTACCATGAAGACCTATAGAGACTGTGTGTTCATTCCTACATTATCGTTTAGCACTTTCCAGGATTCAATTAGGGTGCATCGCTAGTTTAGCATTCTCTAGTATAAGGTTTGTTTCCTCTTTTCCTTCATAGAGGGGCCTTTGACCTAACGTTACTTAGTTAGAATGGATGCTACATGGGTAGACATCTATATCTATGACTTTCATTATTACATACCCTAACCCTAAAGATGATGTGACTTTATGACTTGGTTGTGTGGTACCCAGAGTTGCAAGTCTTCTTATCTCACAAAAATATTAACCATGACAAATAATAATTTTTCATGAAAAAACCTTCTTGTATTCGGTCTAGTTTAAAACCATGTTTAAATAGTTTGCAAAAGTACTTTACACAAAAAACCTTCTTATATTAGGTCTAGGTTTGTCTAGTACCTTTTTGTATTACTACCTCACACAAAGTACTTCTTCAGCCTGTCCAGGTTTACAGATTCAGAGAATTCATTCCCATCCATGCTGATAGTTTTACTACACCACCTGAGTAAATTTGCTTGGCCACATAGGTACCTTCCTAGCTTGTCTTGAACTTTCCTCAAGGATTTTAGACTTATGGACAAATTGCCTTCAACACTAGAGCACTGACCCTTATCATGCTTGCCTTAACTTTTTTGTCTAAACTATATGGCATTTTAGCCTGATACAACTAGATGTGATAGAGAGCCTTCGACCTCCTCTCATCTAATATGGGTAACTATTCAAAAATGCTTTTTAATCATTAACACTCAAAAAGATTTAACTCGAACAACATCCGTAGAGACTTCATCTCCTCTAGCAATATTACCTCTATTCCATAAACAATGGAGTATGGTGTCATCCTTGTCAATGTCCTTATCGTGGTTCAGTACCCCTATAATGCAAAAGGAAATTTCTTGGACCAATCTCTATGTCTCCACCATCTTAGCAAGGATGTTTTTGATATTTTTGTTAGCCGCTTCTATTTCCCCATTGGCTTGTGGCTTATAAGGTGATGACTTATGGTGGATTACTCCATATTTCTCCAGAATTGCCCTAACCTTTGCTTGGAAATGCACTTCATGATTGTCACAATTTAGTATGGCGTGCCATAATGAAAAATGAGACTCTTCTTTATGAATTAAGCCATTTATTTGTCCCCAATATACTAAAGGACTTTACTTCCACCCATTTTAAGAAATAGTCCACTACTACTGCAATGCATTTTTACCCACTTGCTAAAGCTTATCTAATTTCCCCAATCATATCAATACCCCAAAGAGCGAATGACCATGGAGGTTAGATTCTATGGTTCTATTGGTGGCAGATGATTAAGACTGTAATGAATTTGACACTTATGACAATTATAGGCCATTTGAATGCAATCCTATTCCATCATGCTCTAATAATAACCTATCCTCAAGATCTTCCTTACCAAAGCCTTTCTATTCATGTGAAGACCACACATTCCTACATGTTCCACTTTCATGACTTCGTTTGCTTCCTTGTTTGTTAGACACCTCAGATGGACCCCATATGACATCCTTTTTTATATCATGCCATTGTAAATTATAAACTATAATGCTGGTTCCCAAATCACATCCTTGTCTTTCTTTTCAGTCCCTTCAAGGTACTCTTGACTTTTTAAGTATCTTTGCACATCATAGTACCGTGGATGGTTTTCTACTGACACATATATCATCTATTTGTCAACTTGGCAAAGAGTAGTAGATCTAAATATGAGTAGTGGCTTTATTGGTATTTTCTTTCGGTCCATCCTTGATAGAAACTAGAGTAGCTAAAGCATTAGTCATCACATTTTCTCTTACAGAAGGTGATCAAATATGATTCTATGAAAGTTTTGCATCAATTTCTTCAATGCTCCAAATATGGGCGAAGACATTTTTCTTTTATTTCCCATTCATCAGTTGCCTGGGAGATAACTAGTAATGAATCTCCAAATACCTCAACTATCCTTGACCTTATTTACATCAAAGAATCCTATACAAATACATAAGACTTGTGCTCAGCCATGTTGTTAGTTACTTAAAAATCAAGCTTTTTGGCCATGAGGAAGAGTTTTCCATCTAATGATAACCAAATTATGCCTATACTTGCTCCTTTCTTGTTTATCGCTCCATCAAAATACATCATCCAATCCTAGGGCTCCATAGCTCTAAATCCTTTGTTTGGGAATTGGGGAAGTTCACACTCTCCTTCCTTAAGGGACTATTAGGCTAAGTATTCTAATACTGCTTGACCTTTAATTACTTTGTTATTTACATACTTAATGTCAAATTTCATTAATAGTTTTCCAGTCGGGAATGGGCCTCATGTAAATACTTGACTGGATTAAGCTTCGACACAATTTTAATAGTGTATGACTAAAAATAGTGCCTCAACTTCTTCATTAGCTAAACAAGTGCTATGTAAGTCTTCTCCACTTGGTTGTACCTCTATTCATAAGGGAGTAGCTTCTTACTGACGTAACACACTGCATGTTCATTCCTTGTCTTATCCTTTTAAGCTAGTATTGTCCCTAAAGAGCTCTCTTCTATTGTGAAGTATAGAATCAAAGTTCTTCCTAACTTTAGGGGTTTCAACATTGATGGGTTGGTCAAATACTTTAGATTCTCAAAGGCATTTTGGCATTGTGCATTCCACTTCATAGGCTAGTCTTTCCTTAATAACTAGAAAATTGGCTCATAAATGGCAGTAAGTCTTGTTATGAACCTACTAATGTATTAGAGGCGATATATAAAACCTCATACCTCCTTTTTTATCTTAGCTGCTAGTATATGCTGAATGGATTTTAGCTTATCTAGGTCTTTTTGACACCTTTTTCACTCATCATATGTCCCAACAACTTACTAGATGTAACTCCAAACACATACTTCTTAGGATTACATCTTAGGTTATATTCGTCAACCCTTTTCATGAACTTCTTTAAGGCTTCAAAGTACCCTTCCCTCATTTCAGACTTCGCCATCATGTCTTCCACGTACGCCTTTACTTCTTTATGGATCAAGTCATGAAAGAGGACAATAACTATTTATTAATATGCTACCCGCGCATTCTTTAATCCAAATTGCATCACTTTGTGCTAATATGTCCTCACCCTATGATACAAGTTGTCTTCACCTTATTAGTGATTGCCATAAGAATTTGAATATAGCCTGAAAACTTATCCATGAAGGAATACATGACATACATTACAACATTGTCTACTAGTACATCAATATGGTGCAAAGGAAAATTGTCTTAGGAGAAAGCTTTGTTCAGGTCTATATAATCAACACAAATCCTTACCCTCCTATTCTTAATTGGTACCAATAGTATATTAGCTAGCCACTCAGGGTAATTGACTATCAACTTTACATTCAACTGCTTTATCGCCTTTTCTTTAACCTGCTAAGCCCATTATAGTCTCATTCTTCTAAGTTTTTGCTTTATCAGCCTCATATATGGATAAGTTGGAATTCTATGCGTAACTATTCATTGGTAAACCCCTGCCATATCATTGTTTGTTTAAGCAAAGACTCTCAGGTACTTCTTAAGCAATTATTCAAACTTATTCTGCTCCTCTAGCGTGACATCACTAGTGATAATAAATAAGATTTTCATATTTTTCTATATGCCAAGTTTAAATGCCGTGGTATACATAAAATTAATATTAAATATGCTCAAGAAATGATGCATGCTATACACACTATCATCAGGGAACACATCATACAAGTAAGTAAATTCATCATTCATTACTTTAAACTTGGAAGTAAATACATCATTGTCCTCAAAGAGACTAGTGATAAGTAACATCAGAAGTGGTATCATTTTCTCCTTGCTTCTCATGCTCTTTTTCAATTGACACTTCTTCAATATCTCCAATTACCTCTCCTAGTGGGCTATACATATCCCTTATGTCTCTTTAATTTTGTTCCATTCCCATGGTAACCAAGCTTACTTCTAATAGTTTAAGTGGGAATCTTGGAAAATTTAGACATACTGTTGAATTCCTTCCTAACCTTTGACCAGTAGAAAATTCATATTCTTTATGATACCCATCACTTTTGGGTTAACCCATTTACTTGTAACTTTAGCCACTAGAAAGACCCTAATATGGAATAACTGTACTCAAGGTTGACATAATTTCCTTGAATTCAACATAGATTGTTCCTATCTCACCCTTTTAAGGGATCTTGACTTTTTAGAGTATTGTGGATAGTACTCCTCCTAAAGGATGATATCATGGCCTTTTCGATAGCAATGAAAAGGTGATTAGGATGTCTAATGCTGTAAACTTGACCACTATTTCTATAATTCTTATTTTCACCATGGTTTTCAATATTCATGCGATGGGTCTCCTGCTATCTTCATATGTTTGAATAATGATGACTGAGGCGTCCAAGTCCTTTTCTGACACCCTACACTTGAGCAACAACTTCAGTGGGAAAATGTTAATACCCAACCCATTAGTAACCATCACACTTGGGGTTCTCTTCCCTTTCATTTTAGATCTTATGAATTAAACTAAGTTATAGTCCCTTCTTTTTTGTGGTAGATCTTCATTAAAGAAAATAATCTTTCTTTGTAACTAGAGCAACAACATCTTTTACGCTAACTTCCTTAAGATAATCAAACTTGACAACGTTTCAACCATAGCCTTCTTATGATCTTAAGAGGTAATGGGCAGCTTCTATATACTAATTTGGACTAGCATCTTCGTTAGTTGCATCATAATAAGGTTATCATCCTCCTTCTCCTTCTCTACAACCTTTTTTGTTTCTTTCTTAGCCTTTACTTTCTTGGGGGCCTCCATATTAGGGTAATACTTTCCACTTTGAGTAAGAAGGCTCAATAATTCCTCTACCTTCTCCTTATCACTTTCCTTCCCTTAATCATCCTCTTCCTCATTACTTCCTCTTCTTCCTTATATGAACTCTCCTAGGGGTTAATGGTGTGAATAACAACTACGGTCTTTATAGAAGCCACCTCTTTAATAGTAGCCATGACAACCTCTTTATGGTTTCCTAGATCTATCATAAAAGTCCCTCAGTTTGAAGGTGAAACATTATGGTAGTTCGAGAGAGGATTTCCCCTTATGCTTGACTTTTCAGTATTAAGTGGCACAACAGTCTTGTTGTCTTAAAGATCTTGGATCTTATGCCTTATCCTATAACAATCATTTATATTATGCTTGTCTCTTTAGTGAAAGGCACAATAAGCATTAGTGTCATATCCCCTTAGCAGTGGATTAGGAGGTGGTCTAGATGTTAGAGGTTTAAACACTCTTTTCTTTTATAACCTCTCAAATGCCTTAGATAGAGGCATTCTTAAATCAGTAAACTTTCATGAGGCTCTCACAACATTCACATCAACTTTTTTGTTCCCCAATTCTTGAGTTTAAGATGATGTGCTTCTTATTCTCCCATTTTATCACTTTAATTCAAATTTTAATTCCTCAACTTACAGACTGATTTCTCTAAGATCTTTAAAATTTCTAATAAATATGCCCTTAATTTTAGTGCCTATGCTTAGCAATGCCCCCATAATGATCATCTGTACTTGTTTCCTCTCTATTGGCTTAATGGTTGCTTTAGAAACTAATTTCTTCTTCCTTCTTATATAGTTGTTGAAGTTTTCACCAGTTTTCTACTTCAATAACTTTAAATCTTATAAGTTGACCTTTAATGTAGAATTGTACGCATAATATTTCTCAAAAGTCTTAGTTAATTCTTTCTACCTTTCCCTAATAGTCTTGAGCATATTGCAATACTAAGTCTTCATAAACCCTTCCAATGACAACTCAAACAACTCAAACATCATGTTAGTAGGCACCTCGAATGTCTTCATTACCAACATATAAGAGTGGATTTGGTTGGTGGCATCTTACGTTCTAGTAAACTTAGGAAGCTCAAGCATTCAAAAATTGGTTGGAAGTTTCTCGAGCTTAAAGGTAAGCAATTCCTCAATGTCATGCCCCCTTCTCTAGTCTCTTTGTACAAGCATTTTTTAGATCTTTTCTAATTGCCTATCAAGGTCATCAAACTAAGTGCTTTCCTTCTCACTCTTTATTGGTTTGTCAGGAGCTATAATAATACTTCCCACTACCTTGGCTAATTGATTCTCATGGTACTCCTTCATTTTGAATAAATCATCATTAATCACTACAGGTTACGGTGCGTCTATCAGTGCTTTCCCTTTATCGATCTTACTTGCGAATGCATTAGTCTTTTTTAGAATCTCATTAAGGCTTTTGTTTACCTCTTCAATAGTTCACTCTTCCATATCAGGACTTATCCTAGCCCTTATCCTCTTTATGATTTTAGGCAGTAAAGTTGGTTCCATGAACAATTCTAATTTTTGGATTGGGCTAGGCATCTTACTTTTCCTAGCTAGTTGGTTGCACCTTCTCTTTCATAAGGGTTTAAATGAAGCTATGATGGTTGCCATGATGCCTAAGCAAGACAAATAATGCATGTATGCATGAATGCACATCTTATTGTAAAAGATCATTCCAACCTTATTTCTCCTATACTTAAGGTCTAAAGGCTCTTTTTTAAGTAAGTCTTATTCTTCTATCAATGTGGGATAAAGAATAAGAGGTGGTCACCTTAGACCAAAAAGGGTTGAAGTCTTAAAAGAATACTTATACATTTAATCTAGAAGATAATTAAAAAGAGAACTCTTGACATTGCTCTAGGGAGGTATACAAATAAGTAGTGGATCCCTTTAATTTGGAAATTAAGGGATTTACACAAATATTTACATAAAGAATGAAAGATCATTACATGGCAAGGAATTGAAATATACAAACTTTTATAAGGAGGAATTTATATTGAAGGGAGCAGCGTAACATTGTATTTACATGAGGAATATCAACCTATGTTTTTTAAGGACGTTAACTCCTATTTTGGAGAAGAATGCAAATAAAAGAATATCCTATTTCAAGGTTTTATTGGCTCTTACATGCACCTAAAGGTTGGGACGACTATGTTGGGCTTAGTGCACCAAGAAGAAGGGGTTGAATTGGTGGAAAATTTGAACTTTAGATTTTAGAGGAAGCTCATAAATATGAAAGATAATAAAAGGAGTAGGAGAAAAATGAACATAAGAGTTTTATAGTGGTTCGGGTATTAACCAACCCTACATCCACTCCCCAATTCACCAATTAGGTGTTTCACTCAATCGCTAGTGTTTTACAAGCTCACACTCAACTTGGTGTTTAGGCTCACACTAAACCTTACAAGTCTTTTCCCAAGGCTCACACTCAACCTAGTGTTTTAGGCTCACACAAAACCTTACAAGTGTTTTCCCAAGATTAACACTCAAACCTATACAAGAGTTTTCTAAAGCTCACTCTAAAACCTAAACAAGAGTTTTCTATATAAGGGATCACTCTCAAACCCAAACAAAAGGTGTTTAAAGCTCACACCAAACTATGTATAAAGAAATAAAGAATTAAAGTTGTGAGAATTAACTTTGCAAGAGTTTTGGCATAATCAATAGTTATTCTCTTGCATTCAAGTCCATTTAGTGGTACATTTATAGGTAACAACTGCCAAAGAGACATTACAAAGAAATTATGTCTAAATCTTTAAGTTGTGCTAGACATATCTTGCATTTAATGTTTGTCAGACAAAATTCACAGTCAAGACTGAATTGGCGATCGCTATTTTTGAATGTGTCTAATGGCTAGTCCATGTGACATAAAACCATTAGTGTTTTCAAAAACTAGCCATTGGATCTTTCTAATAGATCTTGAAATTCGCGGTCGCTACTTAAATTCACTATCGTTATTTTCTTTCTTTGGTTGCGATAGTCACCATGAAATCATCTATCTAACATGAAGATGTTATTTCACCAATTCGCGATTGCTACCGAAGTTAATAGTCGCTACTTTTGAATCTTAATAGCACTTTTGCAAAATTTGTGGTCACTATGAAATTCGTGATCACTGATTTCGAAAGCAGATTTTCATATTTTGAGATTTTTGCTTCTAATCACTCCTATTCAACTTCTAATAAGATTCTATCTTAATATCTGCAAAAACAACACTTAAAATTGATATTAAAACCTTTCAATCTATATTGTCAAGATTAAAAGAGGGTCTTGACTTAGGTATGAACAACCTAGTCCAACAATCTACCCCTTTTTGATTTTGGCAATCTAGATTGAATATGTAAAGGATAAAGAATCAATTATGCATGCTCCTAAGAGAATGACTGTGAAGTGATTCAAATAATAAGTATGAAATTGCTTCTCCTCAATCCATACTCCCCCTTAGTTATTATAATAAGATCGTTGTCTTAGCTTATTACCAATGTAGTTCAATTTTATTTGTCTAAAGGTGGGGAGTGCATTTCGATAGGGTGGTGAACAAAAAGGGACTAACATAGGGGTAATTCGTTAATCCAAATAAGGGTTAGAACGATTGAAGTATTTAGAGATCATTGTTATTTATTTCTTAAATAAGTAATGAATGGGAACTAAAGGAAGAATGTTTAAGCCTGTATTTGCAAACTTGAAGAGGCTAGCCTAGAATTTCTAAAGGATCTTGTTTCGCCACTTTTTATGAGAAGAGAATGAAATGGCTAATGCTTTGACTACTTTGATTTCTATTTGGGATAAGCTTGGAAAGATGCTGATGAAGCCATTGATCACACTCAAGACTACAATGTCATGTAATGTTAAAGAAAAGGTGATGCATAAATTTATGCAAAATCATTCCTAGTATTATGATGTGCATATATACTTGGAAAAGGCTTAATACCCCAAGGGGCCAAAAAAGATAAAGATGTAATTCAAAGGTTAGATTCATAGTTTGTAGTTTGTGATGATACAGTGTACAAGTGAATGCCAGACATGGTCCATTTGAAATGTTTGACAAAGGAGGAAGCCAATAGGGTAATGAAAGAAGTACATGTCCCCACATGAATGGAAAAGTTTTGGCTAGGAAAATTATAAGGATGAATTATTATTAAACAATAATAGAGTAGGATTATATCAAGGTCATGAGGAGTTGCTATAAATGCCAAGTTCATGGTAGCCTCAATCATTTGCTTTGAATGAAACTATAGAATTTTACTTTACCTTGGTCATTCATAACATGGGGCATTGATATAATTTTAGAAATCAAACTAGCTTATGTAAATGGGCATAAGTATATTAATGTGAAGTGGATTACTTTTCAAAATGTGTGGAAGTTTAATCTTTTGATAAGCTAGGGGCAAACTAAATGGCCCAATTCATAAATAAAAATTTCATTTGTCACTATGGAATGCCTGATCACATTGTGATAGACAATGAAGTGCACTTTTAGGGCAAGGTTAAAATAATCATAAAAAAGTACGTGGTGATTCATCATAAGTCATTACCTTATAGGCCACAAGCCAATGGAGCAGTTGAGGTAGCTAACAAAAATGTTAAGGATATCCTTGCTAAGATAGTGGAAACCTATAAAGAATGATTAGAAAAACTACCTTTTGCATTATGGGAGTATTGAGCCACAACTAGAACATTGATAGAAATAACCCCTTATTCTTTATTATATGGCATGAAGGTAGTGTTGCCTATAAATATGGAAATGAAATCTCTTTTAGTGTTGGTTAAACAAGGATTCCTAAATATCAATATGTAAGGAGTTGGCTTGAATAGCATGCTTTGCTCGACAAGATTGAAAGTCCTCTACCACATTCAATTATACCAAGATAGGATGGCATGCACTTTCAACAAAAGGGTCAAGTTAAACATGATAAAGATTGGTGATTTGGTGTTGAAAACAACCCAACCACAAGCTCAAGATCTTCAAAGGAAATTTAAGCTGAATTAGAAAGGTCCCCATATGATCAAACAAATATATTTAGGTGGTGTTGTGAAGTTATCAGATTTGGATGGGAATGAATTATTTGAGCCAGTACACTTAGATAGACTAAAGAAGTACTTTGTGTGAGAAAGTGAATAAAGTGAATGTATCCACTAATTCAAAAACCGAAAAGGGTGGCTTAGATAAAAATTAGGGCATAAAAAGAGAAAGAAAAAAAGAAGAAGAAAGGACTTAGTAAGTTAAAAACCTAAAAAGATCGGCTTAGACTCGGGAGAGTGCAAATGACTATTGAGGAAGCTAAGAGCATAATAAAAAAAGAGGAAGATGACGACAATGGGGCAAGAATAGGAAACAAGGAACCAACAAGACAAAAGCATTGAACAAGATAATTGGATGATCTAGAGTATCAATATTAAAAGTAACTATATCAATATTAAAAATAACTATCATACACTAAATCAATATATAATATGTAAATTGTAATGATCTATGACATGTATAATATTAAAGGGGAAATGTAGGGAAAATTGCACCTTGGTCACTTAACTTTAAATGTCATTCTATTGTAGTCACTTACAAAAAATTTGATTATTGAAGTCATTTAAATATTTAATTTATTATATTATGGTCCTAATCTTAAATTGTCGACCAAATTAGAGCTCTAATGCTGATATAGTAATGTTTGAATCATTAACTTAGCAAAAATTGACCCATTATGCCTAGTCAACATAAATAAATAAATAAATAAATAAATATATATATATATATATATATATATATATATATATATATATATATACTTTCTTATATTTTCTCATAAACCAAACACACTATTTCTTCTCTTATTTCTTAAAAAAATCTCACTAATTCTCAAAAAACACTCATCAAGAACACAACAACCCATGTTGCCCAAATCATTCAATAAAAAATTAAACAAACAACAAAAACAAAACTAATTAAAAATAAGGAGATATCTGATTTGCTTTTGAAGAGAATCAAAAGCTATAACCCAACCAATTAACAACTCAAACCCATATTATTTGTTTTAAAATAAATATGTAATCAAAAGATGAACTCTTATCTTGATAGCAACAACTACACTAATAAAATTAGGGATCCGACACTAATTCTTGAGAAAATTATGGGCCTCAATTGAAATTTATTTCCTATTTCGAATAACCGTTTTCAAGCTTTTGAGTCATCCTCCATCTCTTTTTTTAGAATATCGTTCATGGATTCCTACATATTAGCATCCAATCATAATCATTTGGGCTCGAATGCGAACCATCAATAATTTCATCAATTTAGGAAACATGATATACTAATCTTTTATAGAGATAACACTATTGTTTATGGATCTTTGTATTTGTTTGAGCTAGAAATTGAAGTGGTGGCAGTGGGTTAGTGTGTTGCTATTTGTTGCTCATTTTGTTGGGTTAGGTTGATGGGGTTTTTATGTTGAAAAGGATGCTTTTAGAAAGTGGTGTGCCTTAGAAAAGTGGTGTGTTCGTTTGATTTATGAGATTTTGGTGATTGCTAGATTATTGATGGGTTTCTATTTAGCTTGGGAGTGCTAGATTCTGCAGATTATTGTGTTGCTAGTGAGATTTTTTTTAGAAATAAGAAAAGAAATGGTGTATTTGGCATATGAGAAAACATGGGAAAGTATAAAAAGAACATATTTTGACTAGGCATAGTCGGTCAATTTTAGCCAAGTTAATGATTTCAGTATTGCCATATCAGCGTTAGAGCTCTAATTTGTTTTACAATTTGAGATTAGGATCATAATATAATAAATTAAATATTTAAATGACTTTAATAATAAATTTTTTTTGTAAGTGATTATAATAGTATGATCCCCAAAGTTAAGTGACCTTAGATGCAATTTACCCAAGGAGATGCAATTTACCCAAGTAAATGCATTTGCGTGGTTAAAGTAATCATTGTCAAACATTTCTTTATGCTAAATGACATACATTTTCGCTCCATATGCTTATTATTATTGATCATGTTTTGATGAGATCATTCAAGCCCCATGTCTTTCATCGCCATGCAACTAAGCCTTGGAATTAGTATCTTCAGAGGCAAAGGACTTAACAAGAAAGATATGGTAGATATAACGATCAACCCAGCTGGCCTTCACTTTATCTAAGAAACGTTAAATCAAAGTTCTCTCTAATAAGGTAGGAAGAAAACCAATTGCATTTTGTACGGTCCCAAACTGACGATAGACTATGGCTGGGTCATAAAAGGTACTAGATGACAAAGTTAGAATAATCAGGCACCCTCCCCAATTAGTCTCCAGCAAGGGTAGATCCAATGAATGTCAAAATTAAAAATATGAGACAACCACTCAGCCCATTCATCTATGGTAAAAGAAGATTTTGATAAGTGTCAATTTGATTAGTATTATGGAAAATAGCATTTAGTATCCACAGTGGAGGCCTTCAACAAACTTAGCTTCTTTTAAAGTCATATTCAAAAAGAGAAAGGAAAAATAAAAAATAAAAAGTAAAGAAAAGCTGATCAGATTGAAAATCCAAAAAAGTAGCTTAAGAAAAAATAAGTAGTTCATTGGAACAAAAATCCTCAAAGGTAGTTCAGGCGAAAGTTAAGGTAAGAAAAAATAAAATAATAATAATAATAATAATAATAATAATAATAATAATAATAATAAAGCTGTAAATGAAACTTATACCTGAAGCAACAACATACTTTCGATAAAAGGCTCATTCACATCAAGCGACACTTTATTTAGGCCCATAATAGTCTCACTAAGGATTATATGGACTGAGGTTTTCCTTACCTTAATATTTTCAATGAGAGGCAAAACTTTCAACTCAATCTCTCTGTTGTTTTTTTGTAGCAAGAATTCTCCCATTAGAACAACTACTAGGTATGAGCTTTAGTTGCCCTGATATGTCCTCTCAAAGAATGAAGAGTGAGAAGTAGGGATGTGAGGACTTTCCCCTCTTCCAAAATGTATATGGGTACCTTCTCATAGTGCAAGTCGAATAATTCCATCATTTTTTAGACATGTGGGTAATCCAAGCGTGGTTGTGTAATTTAGTCTACACTAGTAATATGACAATCAAGAATGGCGCCAAATTCCTCTAGTAGGGGCAAATTTCAATTTCTTCAAAAGTGGAAAGAGAGTGATGAGATCTCATAAATTGTAAGCTGGTCAAAGAAAATGATTTATGAAAATGACATGTAATGAAAAGCCTTAAAACCTGCCTAATATATATTAGACCAATTTTGGGATAGAAGTGACTTTAAAAATGCTTTAGCCATATTAAGAAATATAAAAAAGGCAGATCTGAGCATACAATTTGAGGAGATGAGTTTTATAAAAGAGAGAGAAGGTAAATAATGCATGACAACTATGAATAGTATAGATGGTTGTACATCTTACTCAAAGAGTCTGTATAGATGAATAGTGGTTAGTACAGATAACTTAATGGTTTATATAGACCATTTTTTACAAAATCTACATCATATTTTTCCTTGTAATTTGGACATCCAAATCGACTCATACCTATTTAAAGGGGAATGCACATACATAAATAGGTATAATTCGCATAAACATCCATCCATGTCATAAACGGAACATCAAAATGAAAAAGGGGCATTTATTTTTAGCAAAGAGTGGTAAAAGTGTGACAAAATAAAGGCGTTATCACCTTAAGAGTGCTCTAAAGCTCTTAAAAGTCTAAAATAAACATTCAAATGGGTCCTCAAAGTTTGCTTGATAATTATACTATAGTACCATAATATCAAACAATTCTAAAGATAGAAAAAAGAAAAAGAATCTTGAAGCCTAAACATATAGGGAGGCAATAACTCTCAGTCCTCGTCATCCTTATCAGAATAGCCTAAATAACTTTCAGACTCAGTAGGTGCTTTCTGCTCCATTTTCTCCATCTGGGCCTAAAGCTCTAATAGTTGGTTTTGGGTTTCTTGAAGCTCTCAGGCCTGGCTCTAGATCACCTCCTGCAATACATACAAGGTTAGGATGGTAATGTTACAAATGCACACACAAACATAATCATAACTATGCATATATAATTTATATTATTACTAACGTAGACCTCGAGAGTCTATTGTGTGATAGCTCTCTTAAGTACAATAATAAGGTCAAACATAGCCTCAACTTAGATGTGGAGAATTTGTAAGAAAGAAACAAAGTCATCAAATGTAAAAACTAATAAACAAAATGGAAGCTAGAGAAAAATAACACTCATAAGGGCCATGTCGATTAACTCGAATGTGCATGCTAAATGAGTGATGTCAAGAGCCATTATAGGCCTAGTCAAGAAAGCTATGCATGTCTCTATTAGGCAATTAGGGAATGGGTCCACCTCTCCCGCGATGATAGGCTCTAAACTAAAAGCCACAACAACACAAACCCACTTATAATCCCTAATTGAAGGAGTGGTCTCTATATAACGCCTCTATAGATATGTTATCATCCCTCAAGCATCACAGTGTAACATCATCCATACATGAACCTCATGATATGGAAATGCATGAATGAGAGACTCATCTACCAAAATTGTCCCTATCAAAGTCTCGACCATCTAGGCCGATAGCTTTCATCACTTACCATGAGTTGTTCCCTGAGTCTCAATGCCAAGGCTTGTCGATACTCATCCCCTTCAAGTCCAATGAGTAGAACATGTCAGAGGATGAACACTGAGGCATGGGCAAAACATCTAGCCCTTCTCGCCATAGTAGTAGTTTCTCTTTGATGGAGGGCTTCAAGTAATCATTGCCTATAAGTGCATTACTTAGCCTCGATTACCTTTGGCTACCTTGTATCAATTAGGCCTTTATAATCCAAATCAAGCTACAAAAGAAACATAATAATGAAGCATATCATTTTAAGTATTCAATCAGAGTCGTGAATAGTATGACATTAATAATTAACTTTTATTTTATAGATCAAACATACTTGAAGCATGGTCAACTTATTCAAGTGGTTTCACCTAACCCCTTTAGAGGAATCCTCATGATGTGTAAATCTTTACCTTGTGAAGTAGGGATAGCAACCCTCCATATTCTTTAAAGGTTTGCTACCCACCAACAACCCTAACTTGATTGCCCAAGCTTGCCAAAGACATGTTATTAGAAAAATAAAAGATGAGACAAACAAAAATAAAATAAAAAAGGGCACATTATTTACCTCAAATAACTATTAGGTATTATTCATATACGACAACCCACGATAACATCGATGTAAATATCGATATAGGTGGCCTATTGTGACAGAGCCCCAATTAAAATGTCTAACTAATCGAGATTCTTGATGGCTAGTATGAGGCAAATCTTCACAGTGTCTCTGAGGTTGGAGAACATAGTCCCTATGAGGTTATATAAGAGAAAATAACGAGCCACTTGGTAATTCACCTTTTGAGGGCTAGTGTAGATCAAATCTAAAGCCTCCCTTTTCAAGCTGAATTAGTTAAAGTCAATATTCCCCTTAGTACTAAGGATGCACCTTGAGAAAGTGGCACACATAGTCCTCTGCAAGATGGAATGGTAGACTCGCACATCGATAAGCAATGGAATCCCCAAGCACTTAATCCTAGTCGTATAGGTGAAGTTTGTTAGAGTAAACATCAACTCTTTTATCTACGATGGGTGGAAGGTGTGCATAGTATCCATTTATTGCTCTGCTAAGGCCTATATGGTAGTTACATTGCTCCATAAAGGCTTCAAAAGCATCCATAAAAAGGGCAAGAGCCCAGTCTCTTCACATCATGCAATCACATACTAAGGTAGCCACCTAAACCAGATTCTAACCGGTGTGATGGCCCCGCTCCCCTTATTAAAGGAGGCATCATCTTGAAAATAAATAAGAGATTGAAATTACATAACGAGAATAAAAAAGTAGAGATAATCATAATCAAATGTGTAAAGGAAAATCAAACCTAGCAAACCAAGCATAGTAATAAAGCCGAAAATCAAAACCACATCACAGGTATGCACAACACACACAAAGTCAATCATTTTTCTAGTTCTTTGCATTTTTATATAGATGATCACATGAAATGCTGAATAAATACTCAAAGTGAGGAAAATCACAATTATGTATGTAAGTCAAGGAAGACATTCAAAATTAAGCAATTTGAGCTCACAAGAAAATAATTTAAAAATGATAAATTCTAATTATGTAAATTGCATGCAATTCCATGTAAAAAAAAATTAAATTTTGTATGTTTTATGTATAGGTACATGCAAAACATAATAAAGGCTTGAAAAAAGAAATAAAAATTAAACTCTGGCTACAACAAGCGCCCATAACATAGATATCAAATTCATATCCATCATAGGCAATAATTCGTAAAATTTTGCAAAGAATTACAAAAAATAAATTTATTCATAAAAATTTCATGAAAATTCTCAATGATTGGTGAAGATCAATCACAATTAATCCAAAACCCATAATGTTCACAAAATTTGCAAGATTCCACATAGTTCAACAAAATTTTGACAAATTTGAAAATAAATTAGTCAGACCTCATAGTTACACATTCCAATTTCCTAAAAATTATTCCATTAATTAATTTGGCTAATTTTCATATGTGGGAATCAAAAAATAAGAAGAGCATAAAGATTGAGGCAATTGACTATTAAGCAATTGATAAATAAATTTTAGAAATTCTAAAGGTAAGTGCCCTAAGGTCTAGTTTAATTTTTGAAACTAACCTAGTGTTCGCATGCAAAATAAAAATTTGTGATAGTACCTAAAGGTAAAAAATGCCCAAATAGGAAAGATAAGAAACAAATGATGAATAAATAAATAAATAAGAGAGATAAAACAAATGAGAGGTACCATGCCAGAAGTTGCACCGACTAAATTAGAGTAGAGGTCGTATAAGATTGACATGTCCTGACCCATCTGGAGGCCCTTCAGACATGTCTTAGGTAAGACACATACAATGGTTGACACTGAATCAAAACTCCAAGTGACCTTCAGGGCCCTCAATGCATCATAGATAACATCATCCCTTTAAGGAAGTTAACAAGAGCATCAAACATCACATCATTAAAATATGTTATAAATTCAAGTAAGGGGAACCTAAATGAATTAAGTTTAGAGAATATTTAGTGAGAGAGAATAGAGAAGAATGAAACTGACACAAATGAGAAGTAGGGTCAGCTAGCCCCTTTATACTAAAGGTTATTTATATAGACAAGCTTATTTATATAGATAACTAATGCCACTTCACTATGAAATATTACGTTGTCACCACCACATCTTTAATTAAACTATCTTTACAAATAGGCTTTCTATCTATATAAACAATTAAACCAACTTAGAAGAAAAAGGAAGGAAGAAAACAGGAGAAAGGGACCTATGGTGAAATGACCAATATACTCTGGGACCGTCTAAAGCCCAAAAGCTTAATTCAAACCCAGTAATTTCTACAAAATTATGAAACTACCCCGTTGCCATTAAGATCCATCAATAATGAATGCTAGAAGGCCTTTTGAATAAGTTTAAACATGAATAAATATTTTAAACTATCCCTAGTGATTATCCAAAAAAATTTTTTTGAACCCACTTTAGAATGGATGCATAAATGCAAATTCTTCCTTAGCATATGCTGGAAGAGCCCCTAAGTTAACTCTAGACTAAAATGCCCATTCAAGGTATGGATTCTTCTTTAACAAACATCAGAACGGTTGTTGAGATAACCTTACATGCCAAAATGGCTGTCAGAGCATAAAATATTCTCTAATAGTTGCCAAAAGGGCTAATACTCTAGCATTTCATGTCAAAATAGTAACCAGAGTATGCAACCTCCCTCAGTACCTATTATAAAACTATTAAGACAACTAATACTAACTTAAGAATGCTAGAGATGAACAGTTAACACTGGTACTTGCTAGAAAGTTGCCAAAAGAACTTAACATTTGCTAAAAAGTTTTTGTGGCATTTAGTATATGTTTGAGAGCTATTGGAGATGAATAATTGACAATAATACTTACTTGAAAGCTATTATAAAAACTTAATAATTGCTAAAAATATGTTAAGCTATTGAAGAACGTTAGTATGTACTATAAGAGTTGCTAAATAAGTTGTATCCTTTAGTATTCTTTATAGTGTTTGCATTCCAACATTACTTTATTATGTCTTATTCAATGATCATTTTTCAAATATCATTTTCCACCATCCATAAAGTAAGGAGCAAATTATCAGCATTGAATTTTGGGCTTTAGGATGCAAGCCTAATGATGAGAACTATCATAGTTGTTGGCCCTTATGTACCAAGAAGGGAGGTTAAATTGAGAAACTTAAATTTTAGTGGAAACACAAAATATTAAATTATAAAGGAAATGGAAAGAAAAGAATCAACATATAAGATTTATTGCATTTTGAGTATTAATCACCCTACACCTACTTCTTAATTCACTAATTGGGTATTTCACTAACTTACTTTGTGCTTTACAAGCTTATACACAACTTTGTTTCGGTGTACACCTAACCCTAATTACACTTAGTGTTTATGGCTAACATAAAACCTTACATGAGTTTTACATATTAAAGTCTCACTCTAATATCCAAAAACCCACGTGTTTAAAGCTTACACTTAATCACTTACAAGCAATGGATACTCTTAACAAATAAAGTTCATAAGCCATTAAGATTAAAATGCTTGAGAAATCAAATTGTAAGAGTTCGAGCATAATAAATAAAAGTTCTTTTGCATTTAAGGCCATTCAATGGAGTATTTATAGATTCCAATTGCTAAAAAGTCATTACTAAGGAAATTATTTGCAAATCTTTAAGATATGGTATCATTGGAATTTTTTAGGTTGAGTTCCTTAAAGTGAAATCCACTTTTCATGCTAAGAATTACACTTTTGCATTCGAGGCGTTTAATTATGTCTAATGGCTAGTAACATGTGATGTCTGATAATTAGTTCTTTAAAACTAGCCATTAGAATGCTTCACTTTTTACTGATGTCTTGGTCGTGATCTCTAGTGTCGTGGTCACGATCATGGATCATATTAGATTAGTAAACCACTAGCCTCTACATTGGACCTTTTGGTTCATTCTTGAAGTTGAATCATGGTCATGCCTTATATGTTGTAGTCATGATCTTCAAATGGCCTAATGACTCCTTGGACACGTGGCGTATATTAATTAGATTCTCAAATGATTATTGGAGTGCTTTTAGAGGATGTTGAAGGTCGCGATCACAAACCTATCGCAATATAGACTGCAAACTCTACTAGACTTTTGGATTCCATTTTTACATTGAATCATGAGTGCAACTTAGGAGATAATGGTCACAAATTTGTTCTTAGTTGTGATCTAGTTTGTTGGCTCTTGAGCACCAAGAAAGGCAGTTGAATTAGTTGGAAACTAAAAAATTTAGAGGAAATGTGAGGTGTTTAGAGATTGGAAGGAGCGTAGTAAGAAAGAACACATAATGTTTATAGTGGTTTGGGTGTTACAAATCCCATATCCACTCTCAAATTCTTTACAATTAGGTGTTCACTCAACTTAAAATGGTGTTTTCAAGCTCAAACCAAACTTGTACAATGTGTTTTAATGGCTCACTTACAACCTTACAATTTGTGTTTCAAGGCTCAAACAAAACCTTACTTAAGTGTTTTATACAGGCTCACACTTTTACCTATTTCAAGAGTTTTTATAACTAGGCTAACTCTCAACCCAATTACCATGGTGTTTAATGCTTACACCTAACAACAATAAATCACAAACAAAGAATAAGAAGTTATGAAGTAAATTTGCAAGAGTTTGGCTATAATTAATGTTCTCTTACCTTCATGTTTGTTTGGTATAGTATTTATAGGCAACATCTATCTAAGAGACGTTACTAACAAACTATGCTTAGATCTCTAAGGTAAGCTAGACAAATTTTACATTAAATGCTTGTCAGATTGAATTTGTGATCATGACAGGCATTTCACGATCGTGAATTTTCAATTTACATTGGAAAAATTGAAATCATGGTGGAGAACCCCATTTTGTGTCTAATGGTTAGTCTACATATTCTAATGCCATTGGTGCTCCAAGGAATGTAGTCGTTATGTTTAACTAACCAACCAAAAGTCGCAGTCACGATTGAGATTCTTCTTAGGTGCGATATGGACTACCAATTCTTTTGTTTAGTGAAAAGAAATCACTCTTTTAGGTTGCAGTCACGATAGGTGCTTCGCCCTCTCGAATTTTGATATCTTAACAGTCATCTTGGACACTTGACATGTTATGGTTGCAGACTCAATTCCCTCCTTTCAGCTATAAAATTTGTGATTGCGACTTTGGACATAAACGTCATCGCGAATCTCTTTATATTTTATTCAAGTCTTCCTCGGCTAGATTGCGACTGTGATTTCCTCTATGAATTAATATGGCCCAAGTTCATTCATCCTTGTTGCAAGGTCGCAGTCGTGATTTGAAGGATCCTGACCGTGAATTTGGGTGCCTTACTCAATGCTAGAGATTTAGACTTCTATCTAACTTCCAATGTAAGCCTAACTTAGAAACTGCAAAAATGACACTTAAACAAGGCATTAGTACCTATCAATCTACATTTTCAAGATCAAAAGAGGTCTTTGACTTAGGTTTGACCAACCTAATCCAACAATCTCCCTCTTTTTTATTTTTACAACTTAGATTGATTTTACTTAAGGAAATGAATTTCACGAGTGAAAGTTGAGATGGTCAACAATTAAAGAAAAACTTGTTGATTAAATAAGTTTTTTCAAAGATTTATATTTTGAACTAGAATACTCCCATTGCTCCCCTTAACTTATACTTTTATTATAATATATCATGCACATTCTTTTACTACTATTATCAAGAGAAGATTCCTTCTACTCTCCCACTTCTATAGTGATTTGGTGGATCTTCAGGAAAATGTGGGTACTACTCCTTGCCACCTCCCTGACTTTGAGGATTAGGAGGACACTCCTGAAGAAGAAGATGATCAAGAAGTAGAGGAAGTTGATGAAGCTTAAGGAGGAGGTGCAGATGAAAAAATTGATGACTCCGAAGATGATGATAGCTCTCCAATATTCTAGCATTCTCTTAGGCTTTTAGTGTTTTCTTTTATTTGTTTTACTTCTTTATTTTTCTTGAAGTATGTGATTCTACAGTTTTCAATAAATAAAATTATTGTTTTCTTTGCAATTATTGCTTCATATACTTATTTATTATGTGTGATTGCTCTATACTTATTTCATATACTTGTATATCATATATGATTATTCTATCTCAATTTATGCTTCATATACTTGTCACCTATGCAATTTTACTTCAATGTTTAAGTTTCCTCACTTTTTAATCTTGCCAAAGAGGGAGAGAAATATCCTCATAACCTTGTCTAGTTTCTTATTGATTGAGGATAGAGAGATTGTAGAGGATTTGGTTTTGGACTTAGGTTTGGGAAGTGGAATGGATTGAGCACCCTCTTTTATGACTAGCCTCTTCCTTTTTGAGGCTTGAGAAGTTTCTAGCTTTTTAGCCCCATATGAACCTAAGGTATATGCATAGGAATCAGGATGTATGGCCTTAGCATTTATAAGGTAGGGCAAGTTAAGAAAATTGTTGGATGGCAAGTACTTTTTGGTGAGGAATTTCTCATTTTCCTCATTTAGTGCACCCACATAACTAGATATTGTGTAACATCCCTAGCCACATTCATTTGCATTATCACATGAGCATATGCAGTAGATAAATAATCATTTAGAAGCACCATTGCATTTGGGGACACTTGAACATATATGTAGTGTTTGTATAGTTGTATGGCAAATTGTTTTATGTTGTGTGCATGTTATAATATCATAAATAATGGTGTTTTAGAGCTTAATTAA
>CATIWR010532471.1:0-39870 GCA_949677035.1 Omphalea diandra
GATCTTCTAACCCAAATAAAAATATTCATATTGTTTATCACTTTGTTCAGGATCAAATATGATAAGAGGATCAAATACGATAAGGCATTGTCCAAATTCGGTTCACAAAAAATTCGAATCAAATTGCGGATATATTGACAAAACCATTGGGCCAAATTCTTTTTTTCATCACATTTGCGCAAGCTTCGCCTACGGTCATCTGATGCTTCGCTTGAGGGGGGCTGTTAATCATATGAATATTTTTATATGATTAACACAATTGAATCCATAATTGCTTATGCCATCTCAAATAAAACATTTTCCTTCGTTTACGAGCTTCTCGTACAAGTATCTAAATTTCAATTTCTTGCAAAATCTATTCACGAATTACCATCTGATCACCGAAAATCAAATGAATCTCTAAATGAGCTAGCCATCATTGAGCATTGACCTAACTAGCAGTATGCTAAAAAGAAAAATTCAGATACGGATGGATAATGGATTCCATAGACACATTCGAGGTGTGGTGTGGGAGGGAAGCAGTATCTTTAACTGCAGAGATTTACTAATTAAAAATATCTAGAGGAATAAGTTTGCCCTGCTGTATTTTAGAAAAAAAAAAAAATATTTCCAATAGGGAAGCAGATTTAACTGCATGGATTTACTAATTAAAAATATCTAAAAAGGAATAATTTTGCCATGTTTTAGAAAGAAAAATTAATTCCAATTTTTTTATAAAAAAAAAATGGGTCTTCTGTTGTACGCGTAATTATTAGGGTTTGAAGTCAAGTAATGCACTTTTATTATAAACACTATTTTATGACACACGCATAGATTATGGTCAGGTTACCAATACAATAAAAAATTTATTATATATCCATAGAAGATTAGCAATACAAACATAATTCATCGGGAAAGTGCATATTATAACGAATGAAGATCTTCAATTCTACTCCCTTCATTCATGAGTTATTAAAAATGGGAGCATATTAGACATCCTTTAAGCCAAAAAAACAAGAAAGAGATTAACAACTTTTAAAGAAGCTGTTAATATAAAAAAAAAGAAACTCTACTCTATATATATATATATATATATATTCCTCTACGCTATGGAGAAACTCATAGAATTTAATACAATAATTTAATAAAACAAGAAATGAAAAGATTTTATGCATAATTATTGTTTAAAAAATTTTTAAAAGGCAATCATAAAATTTTTTTCTTCCTTTCAAAACTATTAAAGGATCAAATTTATACCCAAAAGAATGAGGAATATACTTGGTTTCAAGGAAACCGAAAAAAAAAAAAAAAGATGAGTTCGGAGCCAAACTAAATACTAAACTTCCAAGCCCATCCAACTGCAATAAAGACATAGACATTGTTTTGCTTACTATAATAATATATATATATATATATATATATACACACACAAATTAATTAGCATTATAAACTTAAACTGTATTTAATTTCTGCATTAATTAAAGTAATTAGATGCCTTGACATACTAAATTTACACATCAACTGAAGCAATATAGGGAGCTGAGGGAGAATGTACGTGAAGAGTATATCTAACTATTTCCATACATGAATACAATAAATGTTTAATGCATTAACTATGAGAGTATAAGATGACAATATTAGAACTTGATATTTTATTTTGCATACTATTTTATTTTTCAACAATGAAAGTCAATATTTAGATTAATTAGTTTTGTCTGTTTATCTAAAATAGATTTCTATGCTGAGTGTTAAGAAATCAGTTCAACCTAAAGCTCAAGCTTATATATATAATCAAGAGCCACTCCCACAATTCGAAACTCATTAAGCAACCTTCCCTTCTATCTTAACTTTAACACATTCATATGAAATGTTATATATCTCTTCTGCTGGAGTGCCATTTTGACTGGTCGAATCTTACACACATTTCATCATATAATAAGACACTTCGATGCTTTCAGAAGTTGCAGAATTTTTCACCCTCAGTTGTTAACAAAGCAGCTGGAGCAACAGAGTTGATCAGGCACATAATTTATAATTAAAACACAAGTCAATGCCCTGTTTTTAAAATTTTTTGTTAGTTTAAGTCAAACGTTTTATGATATTTTATAACTTGGGCATGAAAAATTAAGGATAGAATATGAATAAACTAAGAAAGTGTTAAACTTTTTTTTAACAATTAATGGGCAATGTCAAACTTTTTTATTTAAACAATTAACGGGCATTTCCTTTTTCTTTTTATATATCTAGAGCGTATATATTTATACTATTTCATGGAAATATGAAAATTATTTTGGTAGTTAGACGTTATTGAATTTTTTTTAAAAAAAGAAGGCATCTCCCAGTTGCAAGTCAAACAGACAACGCAAACGTCGTTTTCTTGTTTGAGCTGGCTTTACTAATATTATAACAAGCCGCTTAGCCAATTTTTAAAATAAGTTTTACATAAAAATTAATTAAATATTTTCCTTTCATTAATATGTATAAGTATTAATTAAGAAAATTATTCTATTTGAGTTCATATTAAAAACAATAAAGTGTTTAAAATTATGAATAATAGTTTACTAATTATTTTGTTCATAATTTAAAATAAAAAGTCATATATAAAAACTCCAATTTAAAGAATGACATACAAATTAAACTAAAAAATCATTTTTAACATAGCTATTTTTTTTATAGTTAGAAATTGGAAATGCATTATTTGTATTTCGATATATATTGAAATTTATAAAACTGATTAAATCTACTTATTTGATTTTAACGTTATCTAATGCTAAAATAAATGTATAGTTAATAATGTAATAATAAATATAATTTTATAAATATTTTAACTTTAGTTGTCATCAATATATAACAAAAAGAAGTAAAAAATTCTCAAAAATCAGGAAAATAAAATTCTAAAAAATTTTAATGAATATATATAAGGATATTCAGTTGAAACCAAATCGAGCCGAATTGATAAAAATTAAAAAATATAAATTTTAAAAAAATATAAATTGGATCAAAATGAAAAGATTTACAAATCAAATTAGATCAAATCAATTTGATTCGATTTAAGTACAGTTTGATTCAGTTTAAATTAAATTGTTAAAAAATAATATGTAAAATATTTTTAATTTAAATAATGATTCTTATAATATATTTTAAAATATTTTTAATATAATAATATATTTTTAAATATTTTAATACAAATAATAAATTTTAATTTGATTTAATATATATTCAACCTATTTTGATTTAGTTTTAAGCTCAATTCGATTCAATTAAAAAAATTTTCATAATTGAATAAATTAATTTTTTTAAAAAAAACCAAATCATACTGAAATTTGATTTAAATCAAACCAAATCAATCCTACAAATTTTAGTTCGGTTGATTTTTTGATTTTTACTAAGTATTGTTTTATATATTCGAATTACTGAATTCAGGATAAATTATTAAGACTTCTTTTTATTAATAGTAACTTATTTTAAAAAATTTGGTTTTTATTTTTAAAAATTTGAATCATTTAATTTTAAATTAATATTTAATATATAAATATAATAAGTCATATTTATCTAAATTCAAATTCAAATATAAATCATGCAAGTTAAATAAACCAGTCGGTGGGTTTCTAAAAAAACATGGAATCACGATTAAAGAGATATGTTTCTTTATCTATTCTCTAATTTCAATGTTCTAGAAGGATTATAAATAAACGATGGGGGGAAATGCAAGGACATTCCTCCAAGAGTACGTGCCAACAGATCACTTTTTCGTAAAAGAGCAGTCGTCTCAGAGACATAATTAATATATTTCAATTTAAAATAAATGTTATTAATGATAAATTTTTTTTAATTTTAAAAGAAAAACTCTAAAATTAAAAAAAATATATTTCTTCTAAAATTAGTGTTTTAATTACTTAATATTTTTTATGAAAATTCCAAACTGCTTAGTAAGTATGTATTGGTTTCTCTTTTTTGTTTTTTTGTGGGCCTCATGTTCCCTTAAGTGAGTTTGATCAAAAAAACCAAAGTATAAATATCTTAGTGCAAAAATCTCATGGTTATAACTAAATTGTTATATTATGAACTCAGATTTATTTTTTATTGTGAACTTGATGCAATACGTTTTATTTAAATGTTATGAGTATTATCTTTTTTTTTTTTTTAACAAAAACAATTTCAACTCCCATTTGTATGTCATTTCATTACTTTCTTTTTTTCAATTTGTTACTTTCTCTTTTAAATTTTTGCACTTTAAGTCTCTTTTTATATATATATATATATTTCTCTTGAATTATATATGCACTGAAATTGTACTTAACTCTTTTAGCAATATCTTCAACACCATGTACACTAAAAAATAAACCTTTGTTATGTTAAATCTAAACTGTAAATATACTAAAATTGGTATTTTAGTATATTGACTGAAATTAGATTTGTATATATTAGACTCATATGTATATTGGTATTAAAATATATATATATTGATATTGAATAACATATACATTAGTATTAAATTGTACATGTATTTGTTTTTAACTGCATGTACATTGATTTTGAATTACGTGTAAATTGATATTAAATTGCATGTATATTAGTTTTTAACTGCATCTACATTAAAATTCATAAAATAAATTAATGAAAACATATTAGTTTTAAATTAGTACTCTAGCAAAAATAGAACAAAGTTTAAAAAAATTTATTGATATATATTATTTTTGCATGTATATTGATTCATTAGTTTTAAACTACATTATTTTTTCATCGAATATACATTAGTTTTGAACTGTATATACAGTGGTATTAAACTATATGTACATTGATATTGAACTGTATATATATTGATATTGAACTACATGTACATTAAAATTGATGAATAGATTAATGTAATGCATATTAGTTTTGAATTAGTACTCTATCAACAATGTAGCAAATCCTAAAAGACTTTGTTGATATACAATGTTATTATTTATTATTTTAATTGTGTAAGTTTTAGTTTGTGTTTATTTGTATTTGAGTGATTTTCTATGTGGAGCAAACTGTTATTTAAATGTTTATATATGAATATATATGTAGATTAATATCAATATATACACAGTTCAAATCAAATGTACATATAGTTAAACATCAGTGTATGTAAATTGCACATGTGACATTAAATGAAACAAAACATTTTTGTTTTGGATTTTGAAAACAAAATGGACAAGAATCCATGATATAATTTGCAAGTTATACCCTTGTGATTTTGCCATATTTATTCATTTTTCCATCACTTTTCAATGAAAATAATCATTTTTATTTAATTTATTATTCTATTAAATCTTAAATTTATTTTTATTTTAATTTTTCTATTAAAAATATTTTAAAGTTGATAATATCCTTGGTGTTATATTAAATTCTTAAATTTTACTATCCTATATTCTACTAAGCTTATTATTTTTTATTTAAATTAAAAAATTTAAATAAATTAACTGCAATCACAATTTAAGATGTTAAAATAATAATAATAAAAATCAATCAATAAAATGAATAAGAATATAATAAAATATTTAGTCTCTCAGATTTAGTTTTTGGAATTAGACTTAATTTAGTGCTTTAATTACTTAATACTAATGATAGTACAATAGAAATAAATGTGAGAAATTAAATTATACAACATTGATATATGAGAAACGATTTAATTAAATATTGTAAATTATAAGGATTCATAACAATTAACTTTATAATGTTTGGAAAAGATAAATAATTATGGACGTTTTCAATATAAATTTAAGTATTTCAAAACTTTAGTTAAAATTTGTTTTCATCTATTTTTAAAATAAATTATAATTATTTAAGTATTTATAAATTTCAACTTAATTTTAATTTAATATTTATAAACTTTGGATTGATTCTAATTTGAATATTTTAAATTTTAATTCAATTCAATTCAATTCAATTTAAATCAATATAATTTGATTAATCAATTATTAAAAATTTTATAAAATCAATAAAAGTAGACCTATTTAAATCTAAAATTTTATATATAAATATATATATATATATATATATATATATATATATATATGCACGCATATATGACATATATAATATTTAATTATATACAATTATAATTATATTGCAAATCGATTTAATACAATTTTAATTCGATTTAATGCAGCTATTAATGCAAAGAAAAAAATTGTTCAGATTTAGAATTAAATATACTATTTATTTAATACAATTCAATTTCAGTTCAGATGTTTTTAATTATTTTTAATTAAATTTTACTTACCCAGAATTCATGTTCACCCTTGCTAAAATGTAGCATAATATAGGAAGTCTGATATCAAGGGCTTGGATTCCACTAATATTATGGCTCTGTCTCCAGATTCATCATGCTATATTCCAAACCAGAGTGGGGAAAAGTATGACTTATTGTTCCTCTGAATCATCTTACTAGTTTGGAGGAAGATTCCATTTCTTAATAGACTGGTAAAGGATCGGCGTAAGACGCCCATTAAGGACATCAACATATTGAAAGGCAACGCACTTGCAAATTTAGTTTTACCACAGTGGCAGCATGAGACTGAGCACCAGTTTGTTCATCGAGGATTTACCAGCAAATGGCTGACTAACATGGCTACCATCTTCAACTCTATTCCCATCTTTGGGCGTGTGAATTATGAGAGACATCAAATGCATTACTGCGTTTTCTCGTTCACCATTTGAAATCCACTGTAATCTGCTCGTTTAATTTTTTAGTGCGACTTCAAACAGGAAAACAAATAGATGCACTCAAAAAAGGAGAGATACAAAAGAAACTCCTGGGGGATTCGGTTTCAACCGCATTAAACTAAAAAGGTAGCCATATATAAACTTTTACATTCATAATAGTATTAATTTGGACATAGAGAACCACGCAACCAGACAGGCAAGTGTTATCACATTTTTTTTATACTCATACTCATCCTACCAAGATGATATGAGCTATGAGTGGAAATGACATCATCCATCTACTATCCCAGAACCAGACATCAATAAGGGTCATTTCCCTATTCATAAGGCCAGTAAGCCAACAACAAATTAATAAATAAAGCCTAAGGGAGTTTTAAAAAAAATGGAGTCCACACAGGTTGTCAAATCCTTTATTACCAACCAAAATCCTTTTACCTCAATCAAGCCATCTATTTTGGATTTTCTGACATTGAGCAGAGGTTTAGCAATTAAGGACATGCGTAGAAAGTCTTGCTCCCATAGAAACAGCAAGGTCAAGCAGCGCTTACAAGAACAAACAGTGGTTTGTCTCCTAACCTTTCCCGACCCTGAGATGAACATGAAAAGCGCACATAGATTAAACTAATATACAAGATCTGCTTAAATGAAAGTATTGCCAAACGGCAAGAGAGAGGTGATGACCGGATCTATATAACTTGGATAAGCTATAGGCAAATTTAGTCCACAACATTAGCCATGCACGAAGCCACAAATAACATAGCATGTCAGCTTTAGCTAAGCAAGTGGATTATAGGAGATTAGATAATGACAGTCCAATCCAATGCTGAAATGACCTGTTCTTATTGGCATGTTCAATGGTTGGGATAGAATAAGCTATGCCTAATACCCTCACATGCAATACAACCTAGTTGCTCTAGCGATTGCCTAGGAAATAATGAGGACACTATCGGAGTGGAGTGTGTTCAACTGTAGTAAATACAAAGTTGCTGTTGAAGGCTTAAAGGAGATTCTCAGCAATTTCCTTGAAAACATAAAATGCTCTGGTCCAAGTCTTCTTATAGTAGCATTGAGTGATAAATTATAAGCAACCAACATATAGTAGCATTATTCATTTGAATAACAGAATATTTTCCCAAAATTATTTACTTTTCTAATAAGATGAAAAAAGCCATTGCAAAAGCACATGAAGATAGATACTCCTCATGAGCTGATACATGAGTTATGCTAAAATGGATATTTAATATGAGTGCTTTTCTCCGCATTCTAAAAATTATCAATCGAAACCAAATAAGAAATTAGAAAGCTCCCTTACTTATCATACATTGGTCTACATATTTTTGCTGTATACGAGAAGACTAACAACTCTTCAATTTTTCTGATATCACTGACACCATCATAGAAACAGTTGACTACAAATTGAAAGAATTGTAGAAATAGAAAAATTTGTATGTCCTTGAAGCAAAATGTGTCATAATCTTCCTAGGCTACAAAAAGCTCAAGGTCATGTTGAAAATCACATTGATGATAAAAGGTAATAATAAAAAATTCTACTGAGAGAAACTGAGAATACTCGAGAAGAAATAACTCGGAAAGGGCATCCTCTCAAAGATGCACCAAAGGGACCAAAAATGAATTTTTTTTTTCCTTATTAAAGTAAAGCTCTCCAATCATGCAAGATCAATACCAACTAATCATATTAATAGTTACTAGAGACATGATTGTTCATGTCATCACAAATTATGGACATACCTTCAACTCTGGCAATTCAACAACACAGGCACACTCAACAACATGTACTCCAACACGTTCTGCAATCAGAAAAATAATAATAATAATAACAATTATGATGTGAAGATACATACACCAACAGCACAAAGAAGAACAATCGAAAGGTGACATTTAATAATCTTTTTATGAGACCATGCAAACAACCAAACATGCTTTGGGCAAATGTTTAGGTGCAGTCAGACAAGTCAGGCAAACATGATTAATCCAAATAAAAAATTTCAATGATTTGGATTATGAGTATGCCTTAAGATGGGAAAAAAGATAGGGAATTCCTCTATTCAGTGATGTGTGAACCTAATCCTTGCATATAAAGACTGCAAGAGAAATGGCCCAAACTTCTGTACGTTGGCTTCCCAGTGAAGATTTTTTACTGCCAACTGTCCAACTCAAAAGGGTGGAGACCCTCTTTCATGGAAAAGGGACATGGCAATTATATTCTGAGCCCCCTCCTTGCAAGTCTCAAGACTAAATTCAATAAATATATGACGGGGAAGAGTACTGAAGAATAGACAGGCACGCAACTTTGATATATTAATTACAGCAGAATTTAAGCCTTAGAAGCTTACCGAGTAGCCTGATTGCTGCACATAAAGTTCCACCAGTAGCAATTAGATCATCTATAACCAATGCCCGTTCTCCTGCTTCTACAGCACCTACATGCATCTCCATTACGTCTTTTCCATATTCTAATGAATACTCCTCTGAAATAACTGCCCCTGATAAAACCATCAGGCATCAAGTATCAGAAGTGTAACTGGTAAACATGACAATTTCAACTTACCTCTCTTTCTATTAGAGTTTGTTATCACAAGTCAAGCTAGTTATTCTTAGTGGGAATAATAAACTAAATATCAAAAAGTTCCTAGAGTAAGCACTTAAGAATTATCATCCATTCAAAACCTTCCAGAAAGCCAGGAAAATGTATAATTTATGTGGAAGAAGAAAATTCAGAAGCAAAAGACATACCAGGCAACTTATTAGGTTTCCTCATGGGGACAAATTTAGCCCCAATAGATAAGGCAATAGGAGGGCCAAAAATAAAACCTCTTGCTTCAATACCTACATACGCCATCAAAACCAGTATGCATAAAGACAACTATTTTATCGCAAATAAAGGCAAAAGATCAGCCACTAGTAGAGCAAATCAACTGAAAAAAAATTAATTTTAGATAATTTTATTGCATTTTTTTTGAAATTTCTGTTATTTCACCAGGGCAAAAGAGCGATGCATTAACTAGTCACTTCCACTAGTTTTCAGAGTGGCCAACTTCCTCAGTGAGCTTACTTTGCTTTCAATGCATCTACTAATTAACTAAAGTTGCATTTGAAATAACGGTGGAATCAAATGCATCTACTAAGTACAAGGCATGAGCCTTGAATATGAGACTTTGATGTGGGGCTTTATATGGCCTTTGGACCCTCCAGTCTCTTAAGCTAGCTTCTGGGGAATGCTTCTCCAAGGTTCATATCAATGCTATCAAAGCCGTTCATCAAGTCTGTGAGTTGCAATCATGCAATGTAAGCGGTGGTGTCCAATTCTTAGGGCGCTAGCACACAAGCAACCCGTGTGAACTCTGGGACTGCAGAAAGTGGTAGAATGTCATAATCTAATTGCAATCCACATTTGATGTGAGGTTTATATGGACTCTGGGCTCTCCAGTTTATCGAGCTAGCTTATGAGCAGCAGAGAGGCTAATGCACAACCAGTCCTCCTGGCTGTTGGAACTGCACAATCAGTACTCAGGAGTGCTGGAACTGCAGAGCATGCTGGAAAGTCTAATTGCAAGGTATGGTACTTCAATCCCACACCAAAATATGGACTTTATATGGGGTTTATATGAACTTTGGTCACTCCAAGCTCTTAAGCGAGCTAGCTTCTGGTATGATTCTCTCAAGATTCATAACATTATTAAAAATCAACATGGTATCAAATAAAGATACTCAACAACTAGAAATCACTATCCATATGCCTAATATACTTAGCTATATCGATATGTAACAAAAATGTAATCAATATAGAGCAGAAATTTAAAAAAACCTGCAACAACAGAGATGCCTTTGTCTTTGTATCTCTCCACAAACAAATCTATAGTGTCCTTGAATGCCTTTGTATCAAGTAGCAAAGTCGTTATATCGTGAAACATAATCCCTAAAACACAAAACCAAAACAAAAACCAAAAAAAAAAAACCCTATCACTAAAATCAACAAAACAAAATGAATACTGACCAACAAAGAGCAGTTAAGAAAGAAGGAAGAAGAAGAAACCTTTTCTAGGGAAGTCAGGAATGACCCTTATTGAAGAAGAAATCCGGTTAATGCGATGATCTTTCTCGTCTTGAGCTGCCATACTCCGATTGTTTTCGTGCGGCTGCAGCGGAGACTCACTTCCTGCTGAAGTACCACAAACTGAGTTTGCGTGTTGTCACATAGGAAAAAGAAAAGACGCCAATAGTCCGTTGACGCGTGACCAAAAGGTTTTCAGTTTTCACCAATGGGGCTAAGAGTTAGTTAACCAAGATAAATTATTAATTAATACCAGTTTTAGATATAATATTTTTTATTTAATTTAATAATAAATTATTAATTATAAATTATTAAATTAAATATTATTAAATAAAATAAAAATTATTTTTCTAGATATATTATTTAATGTCATTATAAAAAATATTAACATATAATTTATGTTAAAGTTATTATCATTATTATTATATGGACTAGATTGCCCACGGTACGCGGCCGTCATTGGCTTTTGAATCCTAATTTTATAATATTCTTAATAAAATTTGGGGATACAAAGAAAGAGGCTGCGGACGAACAAACTGGACGTTTCTTACCACCTCCCACAGCGGTACGGCGGAGAACAGGTGAAGGTGATGGTGAACTGGACGTAGCTGAGACTGAAACGGAGAGCCGTTTTGTAGACGGAGATGGGAGTTGGTGAGAATTAGGCAGCGCGAGCGAGATCCAATTTGGACCACAGTGAAGCAGACGTTTTAGCATGGTATTCCTCCAGGTCTAACCTTTACTTGGTGGCTGCTGTCATTTTTGACTTAACAGCAGCACTTAGAGACTTTATGAGAAATGCTGTAACGTGTACCTCTACCTCTACCTCCACCCCTTTCTTGTTTTATTTGTTTATTTATTTGGTTGGTAATGGAATGAAACCTAATTAATTTAAAATAATATATAATATGATTAGAATGAATTGAGATAACTTGCAAATTATTCGAGAAATATTTAAAATTGATTCGAAATTAATTGCGTTATTCAAATAATCGAGCGAGTTGAATTTAAACTTCAAAATACTTAACTTAAGAGACTCACAAGTCTAATTGAATTTAAATATATTTACAATATTATCAATAAATTTATTTGAATTTAAATTTTAATTTATAAAATTCACAAAAAAATTTATATAAACAAACAAATTTAATCGAGTCGATCTCAAGTATTTGAATATTCAATTGATCTCACGCTTATCAATTAAAATTCGATTGAGTTCGAATTTTAAATCTTCAAATCGATCTCGAGTCTGACAAAATTCAGCTATACTTGTCTGCATTACACCAATATGATAAAAGGTAGGTAATGGTTGATGATTTCTGAGATACTAACTTATTATTATTATTTTATTAATTTTTTTTTACATAACTATCAAATATATCCTGATCAAACTAGCCGCCGGCTGATCTCAAAAAAAAAAAAAACAAACACTGCCATGTCATATAATAAAACATGATTAGCTTAATTTGATTGGTGGGATGACTTTTGTGGAAGAAATTTTAAAGAGTAAAAAATAAATTGCATAAAAATTCAAATCATCGAGAAACCATGACAACTCTAACCTTTTGTTTGGCATAAATAAAGATTAATTATAATTTTTATTACTTGAAAATGAAAGAAAAATAACTTTATTTTTTCTTTCAAAATTAAGATAAAATATGATGATTAAAGGAAATTGTGATGAATTTATATTTTTATCATTGATATTTTTATATTGAAGAGGAAAAATAAATTTATTTTTTCATTTTTATCTAAATATGAAGAGAAAATAAATGAAAAAATAAAATTTATTTTTTCTCTTTTATTCTTTATCCAAACGTGAAGGGAAAAATAAATAAAAAATAAAATTTATTTTTTCTCTTTTATTTTATTTCCTCTTGAAACAATTTTCTAAAAATTATATAGTTGTTTTCTATCTTTAAAATTATATTATATATAGGTCATATTTAAAAATTCAATTTTTTTTTTTTTAAATGAACCATATTATCCCTCACCATCATCATCACCACCAACACAAGTGGGGAAATCAAGGATTGAATCACCCATAAATTTACAAAGAGAAAAGTCTAAAATTTAGTGACGAAATAAAACCTCAATTGATGGCCAAAAATATCAAACTTAGTTGAGAATTGAAGTGAACAATAAAATTTTGGAAAAGTTAGCGAAGAGGTTTCAATTTAACTAAACTTTACAATTGAAGAAAAACAAAAGTGAATCTTTTTTTTCTTCCCTTAACCTTTACTAGGAAATAATACAACAACCAATAGGTACAAAGTGCTCAAGAAAGACAACAATCTGAAATTAGATAAATAAATAGATTTGGATTTACTACTTTGAAAGATAAAAGGCACAATCTAAGAAGTAGAAGAGCGAGCAAAAATTTGAAATATGTAAAATATAAATATAGAAAGTAAAGAAAATGAGATAGTTTTTGTTTGAATAGCAAATGGCGGATTTGCTTCTCTCTCTTTCTCTAATTCTCTCCTTCATCTTCGTGAAAGATGTTTCGTTTTTATCTTTGGGAGAAACCAAAGGTTTTATTTTGTTTTGAAATCGTTTATTTTGATTGATTTTTTTACAAATGAGTTTGGTTGTTATTTGAAATCTTTGGAATAAATAGGCTTTGATTTTATTTACATACAAGCAAATAATTACAGCACCCCATATTTCAACTACTCAAATAACTCATAATCTGGCTAATGATTGTAAAATTACCCTTTTCAATTGAACTGTAGAAATGTTGGTTCACTTTTATTATATTTATATTTATATAAATATAAATAGAAATATAAATGGGTTTTATAAATTTTACTTTGATGTTGTGGAAATAGTTAGATTGAGGTTTATATTTGTAGGGCTAGGTTATGAAAATTAAACAGAATTGAAAGGGTATTTTAGTTATTAAATATATATATATATATATATATATATATATATATATATATAGTTTTCAGTTTATGATTAAAAAAATGGTCAAAACTTAATGGAAGGATTAATTAATTTAACAATGTTAAAATACAACACAATGAGTTTTTAATGTATTTTTTTTTAAAAAAAAAAAAAAGGGGATGAAGTTGTGCATTACAATAAAATTAAAGAGATTTATAATATTTTATTTTTATTAAAAGTAAAAGAATAAATTTGAATTTGATCACTATAGAAAGGATGAAATAGATAAGATATAAGAAATTACATTCTCTTTTCTTTCCTAAAAAGAAAGAAATTATATTCTCTCTTAAAAAGTTGAAATTTTTTATACTATAACTTAGAGTGTGACAAATTTCCTGTTTTAGAGGAAGAATTATTACTCTCTCTTCTGTTTTCATTCTTTTTTTTTTTAAAAAAAAAAAAAAAAAAGAAGAAGTCTAACAAAATATCTAGTATTTCAACTTCATTTTTCTCTCTTTTTCTACAATTCAACACCATCCATGCATACTACTAGAAATAAGTGATATTCTTTTACATATATGGGTATATTTCACTCGTACGATTTAGATTCCATAGTTATCACTTTCACTTGACAGAAATTGTATTGATTTATTAATATTGTGTTAGTTTTAATCTCCACTTATAGAGCATGAAAATCTTCATACAACCAATAATATCAAAATGAGTTATATTTATATCGCCAAATTGCAGATTATAAAAGAATTACAATCCTATTTTATCAAAATTTTAACTATTTTTTGCCCATTTACAGTGTTTCTAAACGTATCAGGTTGATGAAAAAAAATCCATTATATGTTCAGAATGTTTGATTATAATTCTTTGAATGTTCATATTTCTTTAAACTTTTATTTTAGTTAATATAAATATACTCTAGGTGTTTAATTGTTCAGTAATTGTGGCTTTGATCTTAAGATTTTTATTTACATACCCTTTTGCAACGTAATATTAACTTGTTTTTTTTAAAAAAAAAAAAAAAAACTGTTCACAATACAATTGGTTCAATCTCTTTTTGATGGATTAAAGAAAATAAAATTGCTTTATTAAAGGAGTGGCCGTGGAATTGTGTATCAGCATGGGTCATGCCAATGTAATAATTGAATTAATGGTTGACGTGAAAGCATATGTTGAAGTCTTAAATAATATATCAATGAAAAATAAACAGATAATGATGTTGATGGATGAACATTACAGCTAAAATGTGTTGTTCGCAAGTTCCATGATCGGGAGAATTACTTTATAGTCTTAACAATGGAATAGATCTAAGTAGAGATATTGAGGCCAGGCCCAATTACCCAAGTCCACGAATTTTACCACAATTACAATGGCACAAAAAAAAAAAAGTGGGCTTCGAAAGCAGAGTGAGAATCAAATTCTTTATGCTTCCTGAGCCGAATCCACCTGCTATAATATCATATGTCATCTTAGGTGGAAATAAAAAGTCCTATGAATATATTCCTTTGGGCCTTGGGCCCATTTCAAACTTTTTTCTTTTAAATGAAACAAATAATTTTATTCGCTAGAAAAGCACATCCAACAAGGCAACTCTGGTTTAGGTTCTAAATTACAATATTTTATTGAAAAAAGTACGCGGTGTTTCCACATTTATATTCACCTTTTTACGCTCTGTTTTTTTTACAATTTTATAACTGTTGCACAATTCATTTCATTGATTAAAAAAAAAAAAAAAAAAGTATATTTTCTATCTCTTCCACTCATTCACTTTATCTAAAAAATGAAGAAAATGAAATCAATAAAAAGAGAAACTCGTTTTTTTCTTTTTCTCTCTAAAAAATAGCAAGAAAATGGAGAGGCATGTGTTGTTTTTAATTTAATAATTATTTTTATTGTTATTGTTGTTTAGAATAAAAATTATGAGTTTTTTTTATATATTTTAAATGAAAAACAGTTAACAAAAATTAGTTATGTAAAGAAAAAAAATCGTGTTAGTTAGAGGTTGAAAATGATGTTTACGTTCTAATTGTTACTCTTTTTTTTTTTATTTAGCGATTATTACACAAACTAAAAGTAAACACAAAATAAACATAAAATTAATATTTTTTTAAAAACTATTTTCTATACTTAATTTTTAAAAATTTTGAACTGATAAAACTAAAATAAAGAAAATAAAATAAAAATAAACATTTTATTGTGTGTAAATATGTGTTACTTGATGTTGTTATAAAAAAATATTTGTAAACTAATAATAAATCAAAATAAACTAGTAATAAACCATTTATAAATATTTTACGATATAAAAATAACTAAACAGAAATATTGTCTCAAAAGTAAAATAGTAATAAATTATTTATAAATCAGTGATAAACAAAAAATAAATCAATAATAAACTTTTGTAAACATTTTACAGTATAAAAAGAATTATCAGTGATAAATCAAAAATTAACCAATAATAAACCATTGTAAACATTTTATTGTGTAAGAATAACTAAACGCAAATATCGTCTTCAACCTCCAAAAACTCGATTTTCTTAACTTTTATGATTGATTTTAAGTTAAAATATATTTATTTTTAATTTTTTTCATCCACAATATACCAAAACTCATGTTTTTTATTATAAATAAATACTAAAAATCATATTAAATGTGTTTTATAGAGAGAAACATATATAATAAAAAGCTTTCTATCTCTAAAATAAATTTGCAAATCTATAGTTGTGTGCGAAAAAATAATTTGATTTTCATATTTTCGTTTTGATGATATTTTTTGATATTTTTCATTTTGATAATTGCATACAAAAGAAGAAGAAAAACTAATGAGTAGCTGGAAGATTCAAAAATAAAAATCGGTTTCATAAATTTCTTTCCTTTTGTTTCGTATATTTTTATTGTTTGATTTGATGAATTTAAATGTTTAAGGTAAGAAGATATTGATTGTCATGTTTCCGGATTTGTATTGATTGGATTTGATTAAGGGAATGAGGAAAAAGTGCAAATTTGAAATTTTCAATTGAAAAATATTGTTTTCGAGAATAATATTTGGATGAGATATATTTGTCATTGGTTATTAGTTTTTAGATACTCATGTCCCTTTTTCTATTTCATTTACATGAGTATAAAATGTTGATTCTTGTGTTCTTCTATCGCAAAAGTCAAAACTCATATTTTTCAGTTTCATATATAACATAAGGATAATTATTATAGACCTTTTAACTTTTATTATATTTAAATAAATCGTCTCTCGTGCTTCAAAATTATGCTATAAACCTATTGACCTTTGTTTCATTGCACTAATAAGTCTCTCAATCTTTAAAAAAAACATTTACCATTAATTAATCGCATAAAAGTCAAAAAACAGAGTAAATTCATGCCAAAAATAACTTTGTCATGTCCTTTGTTTGTCTCTTTTTCAAATATCATATCTAAAACAATATTTTCCATATTTTCTCCATTAATTCGATCTAAAACACCTTCACCACCACATCCATTGCGGGCACCACTTTCACCACCCTTTCCCACTCCGCCCCCACCAGCCCATCATCATGCGACTGTGCCTTACTGAAGGTAGGAGGGATCGAAACAGTGGTTAGGGTATCAGTGGATGTATGGGGGGGAAAAAACAAAGAACAAGTGAATCATCGGAATTCCACACTTCGTCAACTCTCCAATTATTTGAATCACTGATTCCACCGTTTTAGACAACTCTCCAATTATTCGAATCACTGATTCCACCGTTTTAGACATATAGAATTCCACCATCTCCGACAACATACCTCTAGTTTCTAAAAAATTTTGGATCCATCTTTATGGTGGGGGTGTCGCGTTGCCCCTTCGGTTTCTTGATTGTGGGCTGTTGTTAGTGATGTCTAATGAAGGAAAAATATTTTTAAAAAAAAGTGGTGCTTTGTTTTGATATGAGAAGGAGCCCAAGTGTTGGCCAACTAATGACAAAAAATGGTGCTTTATTTTTAATTTTTGTTGTGATCTGTGTTGTTGGTGATGTCTTACTATGATTTGATTTTATTGTTAATATTGTTTTATTAGTTCTTTTTTTTTTTTCAAAACTCTTGCTAGAATTTGGTTTTTTTAATTATTATTTCTTACATTTTCGCTTGCATTTTCGATATTGGCTTTGTTTTCCATTTTGAGTTGTTTAGTTGAGTTTGACTAGTTGCCTAACTAAATTGCTAATTTTTTCTCTTTATGAGTATTTGATTTTTCATCCTATTTTTATTGTGTGGTCCACGAATTTGATGAACCAGTGTTTTTCTCAGTGAAAGCATATGGGAGGGTTTGCTCTAATCAAAACATGAATCGAGGACACTAATTGATCTTTGTATATTAGAAAACTCTGTAATTTCAGCTTATAATATTTGGTAATTTGTTTTTGGGGTTTGGAAAAGGGAATGAGAGTTGAAAAATAAGATGAAAATAATAGAGGGTTGTAGTATGAGATGACAATTTAAGATGAAAATAAGAGTATTATTAATATTTTACATGATTTTAATGGAAAAATTAATGAAAAAGATTATTCAGTGTAATGAGGCAAAAGTCAAGAGGTTTGTAAATAATTTTAAAACATAAAGGACAACTTAGTTAAATATAATAAAAATAAGAGAGTTTATAGTAATTATCTTTATAATATAACAACTAAAATCCGCTAAAAATATCACAGTTTTCGTATGTTGCCTTCAATAGGGTTTCACAATTATTAACTATACCATTTATATGATACAATCTGACATGCAGTTGCCTGAATTTAGATTCCATGTAGTTTGATTTGAGTTATAAAAAAGATTACCCATTCATGATAGACAATAATTAATTTATAAAAATATTAGCTCATATCAATTTATTAAATTTGCGATAAATTATAATATACGGCTTACTTAATTTATTTAAACCTATCCAAATGTTTTAACTATATACAACTAATTAAATAGAATCAGATTAAGGTTATTCATTTTTATTTTATGGATATAAATTAATCATTCAATTTTATTTTATGGATATAAATTAATCTAACATTTTTAATATGATACAATGAATTGCTAGACTTAAATTTTGTGTTTTTCGAAAAATCCAAGAGTATTTTTTAATTTTAAGTATGTGCTATTTTTCTTAATAAGTTAGCATATATGGTTTAATCTCTTAGTAAAATTTAACATCATAAACTTTTACTGGGACGATGCTGACATAACGTATTTTTATCGACATGGCATTCTTTATTAATATAATACTCATATAATATACTTTTATTTATATGGCAAACATCTCTCTTGCCATAGATGAATGCGATGTTTGCAAAGTAACAGCACGTATTGTATTTTATATGGCCGTCGGTTTTATTCATATCGGGGGGCTGCATCTCCTGCACTCGAAAATTGATGATGTAAGCAATGACCATTCCATTTTAATTAGTGTCTACTAAGTAATCGTTGGCATCTTTTAACGTAAAAAAGGCTGCGAATAAATTCTTACTAATTATTCGATTCTTCATGTTTGGTTAATTGGAAGAAATAATTTAGTGAGTAAAGATTAGTCTTCGTTCAGTTGCTGACACTGAACGGCAGCTTCCTTCAGTTCAGACGCGCGAACAGAGCACGACAAGTTGCAATCAAAGGACAAAAGGTCCAGTAATAAACGCCATTCCGTTGCTTCTATTCTTAAATTTTGGAACCTTCCCTTTTACTGCTTCAACACAAAAAGGGAATTGAGTAATCAGGGCATCTGGTAGCTGATTCATATCATATAAGCATATATATCTGTTTCCTTTGCTTGTGAATTCCTAAAAGCAGGTTGCTACTTGCTAAAATAATAGAATATAAGCAAAGCAACCGACCCATAGAGAAGCTATATATCAAATCCACCGTCAACGCGATACTTCTTGTTCTTTCGTGGCCAGTAGAGGCAATTATAGATAAAGGAACCAATTCATGAACAATCTATTAGATACTGTTGTTGTTGTTTGATGCTTAAAGAGAAACCTAATAAGGTCATCACCATCATTCGGCACTCCAAAGCCACTCCTCTTGTAGAATAATATGTAGTTTCTTCACCCCAAATAACGGGTGATTCAATTACTTAAACTAATCCAATCACTACTATGACTAATTCTTATTTGGGAAGGCGGAAAATAAAAATAAAGAGAAGAAAGCGAGCACAAGTATTTTATTTAAGGAGTTCAATTCAATTGGAAAAATCAATAATTTCATAATTAAACACATTCAATAAATATTGAGAAAATAAATTAATGGCATTATTGTACTATCAGTAAGACAACAGCATATATTATCAATAGACCAAATAGCACAACAAACCAAAAGGATAACCTAATATTGAATTCATTCCAACCCATTTAACTCACAGACGTAGGTATATTAAGTAAACAAATTATTTGAAAATAAATATTAGAATTTCAATCTCATTATCATTTTTCATTTCGATCCGATAATAAGTCTCAAATCAATCGAAACACAGAAAAAAAAAAAACAAAAAAGCACCCTATACTTTTTTTTTTTCGCGGAAAAGGGCACCGTATACTTAATTATTCTCATCTTCATATAATTTCCAGGAGACCAACTGATTAATTTTGGCTTTCAAGTGGACGGCGATTACGTTAGGTGGGACCGGTGGGATCTGAAAATGGTGAAGTCGGTGACGCGTATATATCTAGATGCTTTGCGCAACGTCCTCCTCTAGCGACTGGTTTCCTACCGGGGAAGAAACTTGAACTGGAATATTACAAAGTCAAATAATACAAACAGAAAACTATCATATATATATATATATATATATATCTCAACCGCCTTACTTGTGAAGCATATAAATGACATGACTAAGCAAAGCCAATTGGAACCATTGCTACTTGTTCCTTAAGTAATAATGCTGCAATTTCAATAGTGATTTTAGGATGTCCAAAATCTCTCAAAAAATGCGTTCCACATATTAAAAATATGGTGTAATATCAATACGAATAATTTATTTGTAATTGGACTGAAAAAGTGAAATTAGTATAATGTGTGAAAGTGTAAATAATTAAGGTATCTTTATAAATGTATACAAAGCTTTAGTGAATATCTATTAATTATAATAGTGAGAGTTATTAAAAAAAAAAACTACCTCATATTTTGTAGTTTATAATTCCTATTTGATTCATTATTATCGATATTTATTTAATAGTTATTTAATTTATAAAACATTTAAAAACATAATTTTTTGAGAGAAATAAATTACATAACTTCTTCTTTTTTTTTAATTACAAGACAGACACTTGTAACAAAAATTTTTTTTAAAAAATACTAAGGCAACATTTAAACATAATCTAGTGGGAGGATCAAAAGTGGCAGAATTAGAAAATTTGTTTAGGGGGAGACTCAGTTACTTGAAGTTGTTGATAACTAGTTGCAACCCTAAGATGGAAGAAGAGGGAGATGGGTGGAGAAGAAGAGGGTTAAAGAAGAAATATGTTTTTATAAGGGGGCTTTATAAGGTCCTAAATCTAATTTTAGAAAATTTTGGTGATCGAAATTATTTTTAAAATATTTTTTATTTTATGTATATAATTATAAATTTTAATGATTTAATGATGGTTAGATATATTTTATTGTGTTTAAAGAGATTATTTAATGTATATATAAGTATTTTAAAGAGAAACAATTTTATGTTAAAAAGATTATTATTTTAATTAAGGTTATATTATTTATTATGAATTAAATTTGGAGAGTCTAGCTTAATGAATATTTTATATTTAAAAAATTAAATTTAAATGAATATGTGGTGATATTTAATATTTTAAGATGAGTATATATAAAGAAAATATATTTAATGATTAAAGGATTTAAAGATATGAGATCTTAATTATTTAAGCATAAATTTTATTGAGATTTAAGAAAATTATGAAAATTACTTTAAGTTAATATGAATATGTGCTTTAAATGATTTTAATATTAATTGCATCGTGTGAACTAATTAAGCAAATATTTAAGAAATTTTTGAAATTAATTTAATTAATATGAGCATATGATTTAAATGATTTTAATATTAATTATATTATGTGAATAAATTATGTTAAATGAAATATAAGAAATTGAATTAATTTATGTTAAGGACATTAAGTTATTTAAGATATTGTTTAAGTTGATTTAATTAATAATGTTACATGAATTGATTTAATTTAAAGTATTTACATATGTGAAATAAAGTTATTTATGTTAGAAAATTTTTATTAATTTTGAGAAATTAAATTATTTATAAGATTTATGATTTGATTTATATAAAATCTAATATTAATTATTTAAATGAGATATTATGTTTAAGAGAATTAATTTACAAATCAATTCACGATTCATAATTCAATAAGGGTTTCTTAAATTCTAAATTCTCAATTCATCGAGGGCTTTCTAAGTTTTAAATTCACAATTCTAAACTAATTGATAATAAATTCAATTAGAATTTCATAACTTCTAATAAATCCAATTTAATTCATAATTAAAAATATATTTTAATTTTAATTTTTTATTTCTAAATTAGTGCCCCTATTTCTAAATTCAATCAATTCACAATAACTTATTTAAATTCACAATCAATTCACAATAACCCCTATTTTAGGTTGATGAATCTTAGAAATTTAATCCAAAATTTTCATATAATTTAGCTTTTTAATTTTTAAGAAATATAAAAAAAGTGAATGACATGTTATTAATGAAAAATTAAGTGAACTAAAACATAAAAATTATGAGTAAAAGTGAAAAATATATAAATTTAAAAAAGAATAATAGAGTAGAACTCACTTTTGAATTATGATTAAATTATTGATAGACTTAATAATTGAAGTTAAAAATTGATGAAATTCAAAATTTTGAATAGTATTTTAAATGATTTTTTAGAGGAGAAGGAGATGGACGGATGAAAAAAAAAATACAGGGGAGGGTTTCTAGGTTTACAATGTACATCTTCTTTAAAAAAAAAAAAAATCAAAAGAGTTGGAGCTTCTTCTTCTTTCTTCAGTCCTCCTCCCCTCTTTTTAGTTTTGAACAACCATGGTAGCAGGGGTTGAGCCTCTGCTGCTCCCTCCTTCAACATCTTTCCTTTGCCAGCTAGTCAGAGGAGATTTCAACCTATGTCAGTCCCCCTAGTTGCATCACTGAATATCCATCAAGATAAAGTTATACTAGTACCAATACCGATGATATATTTGTAAATGGAATACAAAATGAAATTAATATTTGTGTAAAAATGTATATAACTAATACATCTTTAGAAATGTATACAAATCTTCAATTGTTAAATGAAAATATACTGATATAATAATTGATACTGTATATAGATAATGTACATGCAAGTATAGTTTAGTTATAAAGTGCCCCATGTGAAACATAGTCTTAAATTTGAATATCTATTATGATAAGAGTTATTAAACGAAAAGATTAATTCTATTGTGTAATTCACAATTCTGATTTGGTTCATTATAATTATGTTTATTTAGATAATTATCCAATTTATAAAATATTTACAAACAAAATTGTTTTAAAGATAAATAGGTTGAAATAATTATTTCTTTTACAATACAGACACCTGGAATATTTGGAACAAGAACTAACCAAAAAAAAAAAAAAAGAATGCAAAACTTAAGAATAATTGAGTGGGAGTACCCATAAAGATCAAAGTTATACTACTACATCCTGTTAAAAAAAAAGAGGCTATAGTAGTCCAGGGTTGAACAAACTCACCCACTTGCATCTGTGGTGCCACTGAACCAACGAGGCAAAGCCTTTCCACTGGACCACTTCCAATTGGCCATGGTAGGTTTTCCACCACATCCAAAAAAGAAACATGTGATTTGGCTGCTACGTAGGCTACAAAATCTATTGTTTTATGATAGGAAGCTCATAGCACGCCGCGTGTAAGTTTACCGTATTAACCATGGACTTGTAAATGTAAATGCATGAACGTCGGCTAGCAAATATGAGGAAAAAGTCTGTTTGGGTGCCGCCTGCGCTTCTAACATGTTCAAGCACCGCGTTTGCGTGGAAAGAGAAGCGAAAAGGGCCCTTTGTATTTGACTTGGAATATGGCTCCGTCGTCGTTACTTCACTCTCCCAATACTCACTCCCTTAAATTTGGTTTTGGAATTTGGACCCCACAACACAAAAACTGCAGTGTAAGTTCCTTTGACCGACTTGGTTCGATCACTCCCTCTTGGCCACCAAGAAAACTCAAAATTGGCCACTAAAAAATCAAATCAATTACCCAATTATTAAACGTGCTCCACGCTCCCTCCCTTCTTTTCCTCTTCCTTATAACATAAATAAATAAAAGAATCTAGTACTAATAATCCAGTCTAGATAACTAATTAATTAATTAATTAAACTAAACACCCTTCACACCTCCTCTAACTTTCCCACCACTTGTCACGCAACTTCCTACTCCAGTCTCCACTCCTCCCCCTTTTATATACCCACTCCCCCCCTTCCACTCTCTATTCAAAACAAACAAATCATACCATTTCTTCTCTACACCTCTTAACGCGAACAGAAGCTCATTCTTTCTTCCTCTTCTTCTTCTTTCTCTCCGATTTCAAGTGTCAAAACATCAAAACAGAAACAAAGGATCTAGATTCAGGTACAGATGGCACTAGAAGCGCTAAACTCTCCCACCACAGCAACCCCATCCTTCCAATTCGAGGATTCCACTAGTCTTAACTATCTGCGCGAGCCATGGGCTAAGCGCAAGCGCTCAAAGCGCCCACACCACCAAGTCACCGAGGAAGAGTATCTCGCTCTCTGCCTCGTCATGCTAGCTCGTGGCACCACCGCCTCGACCTCCACCCCCATCTCTTACCCTTCTCGCCGCCACCGTTCCCCCACCTCATCGCAGCAGCTTCCCGCCTCCACGAATCCCGAGGAAAAACCTATCTACAAGTGTTCTGTCTGCAACAAGGCCTTCTTTTCTTACCAAGCGTTAGGCGGACACAAGGCGAGCCACCGGAAACTCGTAGCAGCAGACGACCAATCATTTTCAACCACCACCACCACCAGCTCTGCTACCGTTACCGCTTCGGTGTTTAACGGAAGCGGAAGGACTCACGAGTGCTCTATATGCCACAAGTGTTTCCCGTCGGGGCAAGCCTTGGGCGGACACAAGAGGTGTCACTATGAAGGCAGCATAGGAAACTCCGAAAAGAGCGGACTCACTTCTAATATTAGTACTTCTGAAGGTGTAGGGTCCACCAATACTACTACGCCCAGCCTGAGCTTGAGCCACCGTGGCTTTGACCTAAACATGCCTGCGTTGCCGGAGTTTGCTGCGGATTTCTTCATCTCCGGTGATGATGAGGTTATGAGCCCACATCCGGCTAAAAAGTCCCGCCTGTTGGCGCCGCCGCCGAAGGAGGAAGTGTCCCAAGATTTGTAGGCAACACGTTAAAGACTTCTGCAGGGTTATTTTAGGAACACGAATTTTAGTTCTTATTAATTTTATTTTACGTATTTTTCCTTGGTTGAAATATTATTTTTTTTGTGTACATAGCAGTTGATCCCTCTGTTTCAGTTGTCAAACTCGATATTCAATTCAAATTTTTTCTTTTTTAATTTCTGTCTAAATTATTTAATCATTTATTAACCATTAATAAGTTTACTAGTCTTAATGGACTGGGTCTAAAAACGCTGCGTCGTCAACTATGGTGCAAGTGCGCTTAACCTACGCTTGGATTTCTGAGTTTGTTGGAGATTCAGTGAGGCCACTTTGCTCAATTGTAATGACTAAGAATATTGTAGTGCGGAAAAATAAAATAAAAAAGTGGCGGTTTGAACTCTATGCTACACTATCTGCGATTCATGCGTATTTTGCATATTATTCAATAAATGAGTGTCAAGTACTTTTTATATTTTTTATAATAATATGATATAATTTAAAAAATACATAATATGGTATTTTTTTATTTTATTAAATATTTTTATTATATACAAAATAATTATACGTTATTGAGTAATCAATTTTATTTTTCTTAATAATGATAGAGTAGACGTGGTGATGATAAGGTAGATTGAGGTGGAGGATGAGAAGAGACTGTAGGGACGTTTGGGTGCGTGTGGATAAGACGAAAGAAAAGGTGTGGGAATTGCCACACTGTTTTCACATGGAAGTGATTAGGATGACAGGTGGCCTTACTCAACCAACTACGTCTCTCTTCTCCATATTTTTTTTATTTTAAATTAAGTATCCATTTTTTATAATAATTATTTATTTTTAGAGTATATAATTTATAAAAATAATTAATTAATAATAACATAATTTTTTTATATGTAATAATATTTATTAAATATAATTATAATATATGTAAAAAAATAATATCTATTAAATAACAGAAAAAAGTAACTTATATGGTCCATCTTCTAATTTGCACAACATGTTAGTTTTTCTTAAAAAAATAAATGAAAGTTATTGTGATAATGTTTTTTATATAAAACTCTATTTCTGATAAAGACGGAAAAAAAAATAGTCAGTTGGATATGACTTTCTATTTTAGTAATATTTAGTGAATAATTTGTTTAACTCATTGATTTTCTTATTCATGCCAAAAAATAAAAAATTAAATGCAGGCCAGAAAATTAAGATTAAAATGGCATAAATATAAAAGTAAATTTAAGATGTTAGTAAAATTCTATAATTATTACTAGTTAATCATAGCAAAAAGTGAAAATGAAGTGAACAAGATGCGATACATTTAAAGTGTTGGGTACCACGGAAACAACATTTTATATAATTAAAAAAAGGCCACCTTGTCTTGCACGTTCAAGAGAATTCCTGAATTTATTTATTTTTTTTTTAAAAAAAAGGGGTTATCGGGGGTGGATGGCACTAATTAAATGTGCTCAAATATGCATTCAACCACATAATTGTTTTTGGAGCATTTTTCAACATTTTTATTTACGTGTGAAACCGGATAAAATCGTGACTACATTTTTCTAAGACAAAATCAAGATTTATAGCTTTCTTATTATTCAAATCAAAAGTAGTAGTAGTATATATAATAGGGCGAAACGTGTATACCTGTACTTCAATTCATGGGCTGCTCTGGCTCGCAATCTCTGAACCTTTCTTTTTCTGTGCCAGTTATAGTATTGCACCATGGGAACACGAGAGAACGTTAAAGAGTTGAACAACCCAACCAACTAGGACCGCCAATGCAAGCAGCGTGTGAATTGTTTTCGGCGTAACCTACGGACTCAGGGTCGTTGGTACCTACCTAATGAAGGTTCCTTAAATACCCTAATCATATTAATTCAAATGTTGTTGCCAAATATTATTCGCTTGTTATGTAATTACGGTTCATTTTTTGTTTTTTTAGAAGAATATAAACTTCATTTGTATAATTAATGAATTGTACAATTTGATGTACAATACATAAAAAACGAATATATATATAACTGAAATCTATTCATAATATTCTCTAATCAGAATAATTGAGTATTTGAAATTATAAATCGACGGAAAGTATGCTTAACTTAATCATTATTAGAACTCAAATCAACTTATATAATCTTTTGATGAATATGATAATTATTTGTATTTATAAAAAATATAAACAACGGATCTAATATTCACACATATAATATTCAATTTTAAATTTAATTTTGACAACATTTGATTAAAATTGTAGAATGTGATATTATAACATTATTTTGTTAAAGGCTATTTAATTAACAGTACCTATAAGATAAAATTGATGTCTTAGTCTAGTGGTAAAATGATAATATTTAATTTTTTAAAACAAAGATTATTTAATAATAAATGTCAAAATTCAAATTTCACTAATATAAATTTCTTTTTCCAATATTCAAAACAATATGAACAACATAAAACTTGAAGAATTTATTTGCTATAATATATACTAATTCATTAACTATTTAGACACATATCACGTGTGTAGGTATAATTGAGTAGTTAAACATATACTATTTTTATCTCAAATTTTCAATTCACTTTCTTTTTACACATATATTAAGAAAAGATAAATAATATGATTAAAATAATTGATTTTATATGTTTTTTATAAATATATCCTCACATTCACATTAAAATAAATAGTAATAAATATTATTAAAATTTTAAAATTTTTTAATATAAAATTAAAGACAATTAATATTACAAAGTTAGCTATACTAAATAAATCAATTTAGTAAATCAATATTTCAAATTTTTTATAAGGAAAAAATTATTTTGAAAATATCACATCTAATAATTTTCATCTATTAAAACTCATCAAAAATTAATTTTATTTAATTTTTTAATAAATATATTAAATATTTGATGTTTATACATTTTTTATAATAATATAGTAAATATAGATATAATGGATAACAAATAAATTAATTATAATATAAAAAAATTATATTTTAAAATAGATAAAAAATTAAATTAAAAATTTGAGACCAATAAAGTATTTTTTTAAATGGAATTTCAAATTTGGGCTAAAAAATTTAGACACGTGTCCCAATTAAGTAGCAGCTCCTATGGCTACGTGGGATGTGCTTGGTGGCCCAATTGGAGGATTACGAGTAAGCTGGCATTTTGCTCAGTCAGCCCACTGAAATATTTTTTAGTTGGTCGGCAAATCCAACCAAGAGATAAAATATTGGAGTGAGCATGGCATTTATTGCACTGATCACGTTTCATATTATTTTTTTTTTAGAGTCATATATTTAGATTAAAAAATATTTAATTAAAAACAATTTTTATTAATATTAATTAAAAATAAATTTTATTAAATTAATTAAAAATAATTTTTATTAATATTAATTAATATAATTTTTATTAATATGAATAATGTATTTATTCAACTAATAGTAGAATCTGTCAACTGCCAACCCCCGCGGAAGAGAGGATTAAATGATGAATAGATGCGTCACTGTAGCATGTGCCAACTTGTCCATGCACTAAAGAGAATGGTTGGTTGAATTTAAGGTGTGAACTTATTGGTATGCCAAAAGAACTAATTTTTATTGTGACACTAAGCCTTAATTTATTATGAAGTAATTATCTATCATTTTCGTTTCACAGTATCTTTATTTTAGAGTTATATATTTAGAGTAAAAAAACAATTTTAATTAATAATGATCAATATATTTCTTAATTATATTCAATTAAAATTCTATATTAATATTAATAATAAAATATTTAATTAAAATAAGAGAAAATGATAATGATGATAAATTTAAAAAATAATTAATTAATATTACATTAATACTGTAAAATGATAATTATATTGAAATAATTTTTTTAAATGATAAATATTATAAAATGGAGAAAGTATAATATTGAGTAAAATAAGAGCTATATATGGGTCTCACGAATCGAAATAAGGATGAAGATACATTTTCAATCACTGTAGCCGCGTTCTCAATGGAGGAAAAATAATAAACTTACTAAGAATAGTCATATTTTTCAAATCGCGATAAATTTCTAAGTGGAATGAAATTATTTAGGTAAGTAGGTGACTTCTAGATGGAGATGGGGATTGACCTGCCTACTACGAGACAAATTCGAAGGAGGCAATTCCTATAAGTTTGTGTCAATAAGTTGATTTCACAACATGATTTTTTTTGCCCAAAATTTATAAAAGGAAAAAAATAATGGAAGTTTAATGTATTTGACAAATAAGGAAGGCAGAAAATAATAGCAAATACTGAGGCACCTAAACCCAACTGATAGTTTAATGGATTTGTCCACCTACACCCAATTGATAGCAAATAAGGAAGACAGAAATTTTAATGTATTTGTCCATCTACGCCAGGAAACTTCTTAGGTTTGTGATGCCGGCCATCAATTGACTGTACGGTACGACTTTTATGAGACGGCGTTCTATCTTGGCGGGCAGAGACAACTCTAACAGCCCTGTTTTTTTTTTTTTTTTTTTTTTAAATGAAAAGTCAAGTAAAGGAACAACGGCATGAAATGCGGACGATCGCTGAATGGCAAAGTTTGGCCCTCGCGGAGATTAGAAAAGGAAATTACTTTAAATCGCATCAAAACTCTTGACAAACCAAACACTAAATTCATCTCTCACTAAATCTAGTGAGTTAAGAACAAATCAATTAAGATTTAATATAGCAAATATGAGATCAACAGTGCAAACTTTCATATTTCCATTTTCGAGTCCACAGTTTGTAATTCGACTCTTTTTTTTTTTAAAAAAAAAAAAAACTCAAATTTTGATGTTATAGGTGATTTTATCATATATCAGAGATGTTCATCAGTCGGTTCGTCGATTTTAATTCAATTTCATTGAAATCAAGTTAATTAAATTTTTAATTTATAAAAATGGAATAGATCTGAATTTTTTTTATGAATCAACTCAAATATGATTGGATTCAATTGGTTCAATTCAAGTTGAATTAATTTTTTTTTAAAAAAATTTCATATATGTTATATTATTTTAATTATTTATCAGTATAAAATTTATTATGTATTGATTATATATGCACATATAAAGTTTATTTATTTTATTTTTAAATATAATGTAATATTTATATTATTTATTTGAATTTTAAATAAATTTTTGGTTAGTCTAATATATTTAGTTTTGATTATTAAAATATAATCAAATTAAATTTTTAAGAGAAAAGCTTTTGATTAAATCAAAATTAATTTATTTGATTCAAATTTTTAATTTAAATCGAGCAATAGACAACCTACCATACATCTATTAGTTCACTTTTTTTATTTTGGATTAAATATATTTAAATATTAAAAATGTAATATATATATATATATATATATATTTGTCGTAGTACAATGGGTGGGGGAGTTGAAAGTCTTGGGTCTATACATAATCAACCAAGGTAAGTTTGGGGTGTATAACTCTTTACATTAGGATATTACATTTCACTAAATAGTAACTCTAACCTTTGTTTGGGAAGAGGATAAAAGTTAAGAAAAGAAAAAAGGGGTGGAGAATACCCCATTTTATTGCTTGGAAAAGTAAGAGAAAAATGAGAGAAATGAAATTTTATAATCACTTGAATTTTGAGGAGATAAATCACAAAAAGTATATTTTTATTATATAATTACTAATTTACTAATCAAATAACTTTCTTTTATTCAATTCTTTTCGATTTTTTTAATCTATTTTAATTAAAAGAAAATTTTATTTTTACATGTACGAAATTTATTATATATTTCATTATTTTTGATTTGTCAATTAAATTTTTATAATTATTTTTACTAATCCGAATAAATTTTTATAATTGTTTTTACTAATTCAAATATATTATATATGAATCTAATATATAACTGTAAATTTTAATACATTTTAAATTAATATTTTTAATTTAAAAAAGTTTTAATTTCCTTCATTTTCTACAATTTCTCAAACAAGTCGTCTCCCTATTTTTCTAAGCAAGGTATGAAAAGAAACTACTTTTTTTTTCACGTTTTTCATTATTTTTTCTATTTATTTCTCACACCTTTCATTTCTCTGCCCAACTTTTTTTTTTTTTTCCCAAAGATAGATGAAGTTCAAAAAATAAAAAATCTAAAAAGATAGAGTTTAAATTTAGAAGGAAAGAGGAAAATCTTTTTACGCCCTTTCTGAAGCTGACTGGCCAAAACCAGGCCAAAATGATCCCACGTGATGAAGTGATGGCTTCAGTTTGGTCCACATAGACGGTGCCATATCCAGTGGAGGACACATGGCTTATGCAGCAACCATCATTGCTGCAATCGGCCATACAGACAGCTCCAGATGGGCAAATCGCATTTTCCATCTTCTCTGGAGAGTAGGAGAGTGGTCGAAAAGTTCCTTCTAAAGGGAGGTTTGGAATGTTGCCAAATGTACAATTTGCTTGCCTTCGTGGCCGGTGTTCGCCAAACTTAAAAAAGCCACAAAATCTATAAACAAAACCCATATGTCGTTGGACATTTCCTGTCCCTCAAAGCATAATTTAGTCTCTTGAACTTCTTTGGGGTTTTTTTTTCCTATTTTCTCTAAAAAGCGTAAATTAGTGCTTTCAAATTCGATCTCGTAACAGCTCAATGTTTCTATACATCGCATTTGAAATCCTTACCACTTTCATCCTCTAAAATATTTTCGAAATAAAATCAAAAGAAAATTTGGATCACATTAACTAATATATTTATGAAGCATAGGTAGAATGATACATGATCTACTTAAATGAAGAAAATGAGTAGGAAAATGATGCTATGGGCTGAGCGAGAGAGCTGAAGAAGGCACTCAACCTAACCCAAATCCGAAATTGTAAGAAGTGGTAAGCTTCGAAGGACATGTACAGTCATAATCTCTTTCACATAAAATGTGAGATTTTTTTTCAATACAAAACTTGTGGCGTGTTTAGCTTGAACTTTCCCAAACTCCGTCAGTGTCGATTTGTCTAAAATCAGCCTAATGCTAAATATAGTGTTCCATACAAGTTTTTGACATCCAGTTCAACAAAGCTAAAGCCTAGAGCCTAAATGTCAAATACAAACTAGCCGAATTAATTATACAATCATCATTCTTCATTATTGGGCTTTTGGCATTGGTGACTCATTTTCGACTTTAACCCCGATCCAGTTCCTTTTTGACCACTTAATCAGCCAACTTACCGTCCATCTCATCTATGTTTTTCCATCCATTCCAAGTGAGTATACGCCTGTTTAACCGAAGGGCTCTGTGCAAAATCCATCCAAAACACTCACATGGAACCAAAATGGAAGGTTTTCTATGAAACGCAAGTTTTTGGATGGAATGAGACAAAGAGGGCAACGACGTTAGCCCATAATAAAATGGGAGATTCATGCTTGTGTCGTACCAAACAAGCTTTACGTCGGCTTAGCATAATAAAGTCCAGTATTGGAGAAGTAAGAAAACGTGATGGGCTTTGAGGTTTCGTCCTCAAAGGCCTTGTTAGGTAAGCGCAGAGTGACCCAAGAAACGAACATAGTATTGATCACCCTATTTATTCCCTACAAAATCAAGTGGTGTGAGGACAATAAGTTACAACTCAAGGCCAGATCTAGTAAATAAAATTCAGCCAATTTCAGTTGAAAAATAGAAAATTTTTTAAAATTTTAAGAGTCATTATTTTTAATTACTTTAATTTTTTCAATCAATTTTAATTTATATAGTATTTATTAAAAATTAAGTTTTTTAAAGATATATTTTCACAATACGTGTGATCTAAATCTTGTTTATTTGAAATAATTTTTTTAATCAATGTGATAGATATGCATATTTAAAAATATGTGAAAATTAATATTAATTTAATATTAATTTAATTGTGAATTAAAGATGTTCAAATCTTAGGAAACTAAAATTGAAATATTGATTCATTAATTTATCTCACTCTCTTATTTATGTGAAATTATAAATACAAACTTAAAGTATTTTAAAATTTAAAGAGGATTTATAAAATTATTAAAAATAAGTGATTTTTTAAAAAATTATATCTCATATATGAATACTTTTACTATATTATTTATTCAAAATAAAATTTCTTTCATATATGAATTAAAGTTAGCTATTTGATATTTAGTATTAAATTATTAACTAGTAATAAAAATTAAATGTATAATAATTGATTCAATATTAATTGTGAAAGTTTAATATTCATAATTATTTTAATCTTAATTATCATCAATATAAGATAAAAAATTCTTAAATTCTAAAAAATTAGAAAAATGAAGTATTGATAATTGAGAATTAATTTGAGATATTATATCAAATAAAAAGAGTGAATATTCTTTTTATTTTAGTGTATGTGTGTGTGTGTGTGTCTATATATGTGTGTGTGTGTATATATATATATATATATATATATATATATATATATATATATATATATATATATATATTATTCATGCATATATTTACTCTCTTTCATTTCCAATTTGTTATAAAAGTATATAAATTTAAATATTTAAATTGAAAATTTTTTTATAAAAAAATTAAAAAGAACATTGAAAACTATACAGATAAATATACAATTTCATATAAATGTTGGAATTAAATTTCCAAAAATTAGAGTTCATTACTAAATTTTAGTATCACATCCAGAAGCATGGTTCTTAAATTTGAATTTCTAATCTATTTGCATATCATTTCTAACACTTTTTTATATTCCAAGTATAGATCAGATAAATCATAACTTTCCATACATAAACAAATAATCATTTAAATTATAGATGATAATAAATTTAATAATTTTTACTTGAGAAAATTGAACATAAATCTCTAAAAAAAATTTTATCCATCAATCAGCTAAATTGTTCATATTTTTAAAATATTAAGAATCTATTTAGTTTATCTGTTGTTGTTATCATTAATTGTTATAGTTAATTATTGATTGCTATTAAACCTAATCCTCTTTATAAGGCCAGCATCACGCAGTGAAATTGTTGAGGCTAAAGATTCTTGTTGTTAGCCATCGTCAACGACGGCAAACTTCAGGAGCATGTCGAAGACGTGAACGAACTTGCAAACGTCTGGAGCCATGGGCGAAGACTGACTAGATGGGTTGTACACCACGTAATGCTTTCATTCTTTTTCTCCCTTTCCTATTCTTGTTCAGTTGGACATGGTACATAAGGTGAAATAAGGTATTTGGGAATGATACCTTTTGTGAAACACACGTTCCAAGTGAACTCAGGAATAGGGATTTGAGTTGCAGATAGGGGACTATTTTTTTTTTTTTTTCCCCTTTAGGCCCAATTAGACACGTGAGATGAACGCACGCATTTTAAATAGATTTAGAGTTAAATAGTCTAAAAAAATAAAATTTATATCTTAAATTCTAAGCTTAATTTTAAAATTAATTAAATAATTGAAAAAAGTCAAGAACTAAACCTTTTCTAATGTATTTTCGTCTTTTTCTTTACTTTTTAGGCTGGAGTATTAAAGAAAATATATACAAATTTATATGGCAAAGTATTGTTGAACCATTGATTATTAAATATTATAATTATGCATTTTTATGTGAGTAAATTATTATAAATCTTAGCTGATATTTTAATTTATAAAAAAATTAAGACTACTAAACAATAATGTCAATATTCAGATCTCACTAATATAATTATATTAAAAATAAATATTATAAATCATGGTTATATTCTTGCTTGAACATAATGTATCCTTATGAACAAAAATAGATACACCCGTATTTTTTAGAATATAATGGTAGATAATGAAATTTCAACATAAATAATTTTGTGTGTGTATATATATATTATTTTAAAATTATACACTTAAACAATACTAGAATATTAATTTTTAGAATTTAAATCGATTTAAACAAATTTTAATTAAGTCAAAAACAAATTGAACAAAGAACAGAAGAATTCACTGACCAGTTTGATTTTAGAAACATTGGCTTTTATTCTAATATTGACCTTTATCAATAAAGTTATATATATGTAAAATATTATCAAACTTAAAATATAATTGTAAACTATATATTATGCAAGAATTTCGCCTTTCTCCCTCTCTTTCTTGCTTACCGCTCAAGAAATATCCGCTGCTTTATAACAATCAGATATCAAAATATAGGTTTTGATTGAACATCGACGGTGGACATGAGCTGCAACGGATGCCGAGTTCTTCGAAGGGTTGTTTCTTCGTGCCTGTACTGGATCATTTCCCCCGAAGCCCAAGGCAACGCCACCTTGTTTCTCGCCAAATTTTTCGGCCGCAGCGATCTCATGTCTCTCATCTCCGCCGTACCTCAAATTCAACGGCCAGGTACACCCACGTATACAAAATAAACTCTGTTCGTACTCATCGATGTTTTTTTTTTAGGGTTGATGGTGAAATACTTTGGCGTGTATCTTTGTTTCAATCTCTACTGTTCGAAGAATGCGGAAGAACAGTGAATCCAGTGAATGGAGCGGTAGGACTGTTGTGGAGCGGGAACGGGTACGTGTGCCAAGCGATGGTGGAGACTGTTCTCTTTTGTGGAACTCTGATGCCGATAAGGGGGATCTTCGCCGGAGTGTTGGCGCTTAGTTTCGTTGGGTCATCTGACAGTTTCACTGCAGAGGCGTACAGGTTACGAAACTAGTTGACTCAATCAAAGCCGTACATTAATGCCACCGCCACGAAGGAGAACCAATCAGTGTCGTCCGATCTTAATTTGACTATGACTCCAAAGCTTGTGGCTGCGGCAGGTGGAGCAGGAAGGGAGAAGAGACGAAGACATACAGTGTCATTTTGCATGGAAGAATTGTCCGAGATGACGACTAGGGATTTAAATACAGTCCATTACGTATGTAACGAATTTTAGGAGGAGTGATACGATATTGGCTGATATTGAGAGGAGAAATTGGAAGCGCATATGAATCGTTGTTGCCATTTCGATACCAACGGAAACAACGATTCAAAACGTTATAGAGACCAAAAAAAAAAAAAAACATAGTGAAGAAAAAGAATAAAACTAGACAAAACCAACAGAAAACCATGTATAAATCATAAAATCTTGAGCTAACAAACCAATAATACTGAAATTGAAATAGATAATCTTATATTAACAAAATCAATAATACTGACATTGAAATGAACAAAAAAAAAAAAGGGAGAAAGTTAAGAAGGTAAATGTGGGTTTCTTCAAAACAGAGCACACATGAGTTTTCTTTAAAACAAGAATGGATATAATTTTCTTCAAAACAAAGCACACCTGGATTTTCTTCAAAACAAAAATAGATCTGATTTTCTTCAAAACAAAGTACACCTGGGTTTCTTCTGCATGAACAGATTCTGGGCATCTTCAATGAGAAAGAATTGGATCAGAAGCATGGAATACATACCAAGTTGTGGAAGATGATCGAAGCTGCTTCATAGAATTGTGTCCATCAATTTGAGGTGCTTTTCCTTTTCTTAGTTGATGTTTCTTTTCTGTTGTGTTTGGTCAGTGAAGTGCTTTTCCCTTTCTAGTTTTCCTTTTCTGTTATTTGGTCGGTGTGGTTTGGGCATGAGTTGGGTGTTGAGTAATTTGATTAGGTGGGCTAGATGAGGATGGAGAATGAAAATGAAATTAAGCATTACCAAGTGAAATTTGCGTTTTGAATGTAAGGAATACATTGCAAGGGTCCAAGATATTTATAATACAACTAAGGTTGTAGTTGAGTTATTCTGGGAGCAAAATACATGACGATTATAATAAAAAAGGATTTACATTATCTTAACAAGTTTATATGAATTAATTTTTTAAAGAATATTAGAGATTTTTACTTGAATATTGAGGAGAGTCTTTGATTATGTTTTATAATTTAAATATTTGTACTTGATTAGTTATTAATTTAAATAGTTTTATCATTATTATTATTATGTACACTTTTATATATATTGATTTTAGTTATGTTGAAAAAATTCACAATACTGTCGGCCGTGACCGTTATAAATTATCCGCGACATATTGACACCTCTACAACTCAATCGTGACAGCGATCGCGACTGCAATTTAAAACCCAGACGACGACTTTCGAGATCAATAGCGAGGATAGGAAGAAACTGTTGAATCCGTACATTTGAAAGTGCTCTGCAGTAGCGAAGAACGATCCCCGTTGCGGTGGTGTAACCTTTTTGTTTCTATATAAAGATGAACGAGCTGGAAATTTAGGCCGGCGAGGTTTTGGTTTTAGAAAATTAGCTTATTACTTTTTTTAATTATTTATTTTTGGTTGATAATGAATAATGATGGCTATGAAGTTGTCATCTTGTTTGGGATTGCTTGCGGAGATTGTCCTGTCCGTACATTTCCGCGTGGGGGAGATTTTGAGGGTATCTGAGGATAGGGATAAGCTGCCAAACAGAGCCCCAAGTGGCTCATAAATTGAGAGAGCAATGGTTTGACACGTACTAGCTTTAGCTCCGCCTGCTACAAAGACAGACCACTTCCCCATCGCCGCGCTTTGATGCTCATGAAAGTTGCAAAGTTTACATGTTTCATTTCTTGGTTGCTATTGGATGTTAGGGTGGAAGGATGGAAGTAAATCGGTAACCATTGGTAGTACTTGTTCTATACTGTTCCTCCTCCAATGTATAGCAAGTCTTATACGTTATATACATACATACGATAATAGCGGAAAAGGTGTTGTGCTCGAGTATTGATTAGATTATGGGAAAACTATGGTGACATTCTTCATTATACCCCAGTGGTTGCCAACCTCCAAAGTCATAGCTAGTTTATTTTTTTTTTCTTAAAGAAAAGTGTAGATTCTTCATCATATCCGATGTTAGTTTATCCAAGGGCTAAATAGTTCAATTTCTTTAATAAAGTCTCAAATTCAAGTCTTATAAATAAAAAAATAACATTAACAGAAATTTAGAATCTGATCTCACTCGAATATGAATTAAAAAGGGCTCAATGTAGCCTTCGAATATCGAATGACCTAAATCGAATATTTTTTTTAAGATGTCTAAAATATCTCAAATCCAAAATATTATTTATCAATAACATGAAGTGAACTTTGTAAAACAAAAGAAACTTTTGTTGATATTGAAATTTTTTTTGTAGGAAGTTAATTTGGAAGCTTAAAAACAAGTAGTATTCCATTTATTTTTATAGTGAATATAGCATCTATGACGAAATGAAAGTAAGACGCAATTCAAGAACCGATGGTAAATGAGAATCAATGAATGAGTTCATTCATAATAAATGTAAACAATCAAGTGCACTTTATTAGCCACCACTAGCCTCCTACATTTTTTTTTTTTTTTTGGCTTTTCTCCCTTTGAATGACTCTACTCTTTCTTTTTCTTTCTCATTCTCATTTTTATTGCTAACATCAATAGCAAAGACACTGTTGACATCAACACCTTCTTTTTCCTTTTCTATGATTGCTATCATGATTTATTTGATTCTGTTATTTGTTTTGATTGTCAAGATTCTTATTTTGATTGATTTTTTAATAGAAGGATTAATTCATTAACAGAATGAAATATCAAAGACTACATAATCAAGTTTTAGGGGGGAAAAAAAGGGATGGACAAATTAATATGGATATAACTTAGGACTAAGAAATAGTTTTCCCTATTAATTATTAAGTATGCTGCTTAGTTCGCCTCTTGAATTACATTTTTGATAAACAATCCATAATGAAATAAGTGATGAATTGAGCAACCATTTTAAATATTTCACCATGGCTGAGTACTGAAACTCAATGTTGCACCCTGTCTAATTGAAGAAGATATGGGCTTTTGCCATTAGCACCAAATTATCAACTGGGCTGGAGCCATTGCTAAAGATGAAAATTCTTCAGATTATAAAAGAACACGATGCCAAAAAACCTATCATCATCCAAAGTTATCAAAAACAATCAGACTCAATAATTAAAAATTTTAAATATTTCACCATAGCTGAGTACTGAAACTCAATGTTGCAGCCTGTCTAATCGAAGAAGATATGGGCTTTCGCCATTAGCACCAAATTATCAACTTGGCTGGAGCCATTGCTAAAAATGAAAATTCTTCAGATTATAAAAGAACACGATGCCAAAAAACCTATCATCATCCTAAGTTATCAAAAACAATCAGACTCAATAATTAAAATTTGGAAGTGGAATAGCTAGACGCCAAGTTACGGTCACAAAAGAGCATGAACTTCACATGAAGTCATGATTTTTTGACCTATGGTCTCATGCTAACCGAGCAGGTCTCATCTACGTACTTGGCATGGAATTGAAACGGGGTGAAGAGGGTGGGTCCCAAATGAGAATTTGTGAAGAAAAAGAATTGGTGCGGTGCACGTCCGCATACCGTCCAGAGTCCTCCGCCGTTCGATGTGGGTTCCACGACATCAACACCTAAGAAAAATGTCTTTCACATAAAAAAGAAAAGGGGTTTAAACGTAAAATAATATATCCACAATGAAAAGGACATAACTGAAAGGAAAATTAGTCTTTTTCCAATCCATTCGACTCACCGCGTCTTATGGCATATGCTGTGGATCCCACATCACCTTCATTGGATCACCCTTGGCCTTGTAAAGAACTAGTGGGCGATGCAAAAGATGCAAAAGTTGGAGCGCCAAATGCTTGGTACCTAGACGCACTTGACACTAGTTGTTGTTGATAGTTGAAAGAAAAAGGATTGTATGATTTGAGATGGAAAAGAATGCTCTTTTGATTGCAATATCAACTCCTTCATATTGGGTATTCGACTACTCAGTTACTAACATCTTCAAGCTTAAATGATACTTATTAAATAGATTAATACAGTTTTTGTTTCT
>CATIWR010532479.1:0-10002 GCA_949677035.1 Omphalea diandra
TTGTAGAATTTGAAATATACCTAAAAATGTAAGACTTACTCAAATTGAGATGACATTGAAACCGAGCAAGATTTAAAAATTCACCCCATTTTCTATGTGTCTTATATTGTCCTTAAATTTGAATATGTTGTATCATTATGTCTAGTTTATTTGAAAAAAAGAATCAAGTTATTTGGATAAGTATATCTAGAATTATTATTGTGAGAGTGTAGTAAGCTTAGGCTGCCATATAAGGAAAAATATGCATAAACACTAGGTCCACATGCATGGATCATACCATAGTTGCATACCAAGCATTCATAAACATTTTGGTATATATATAACCATGTATGTATCAAATGTTAGGATCTTAACACTTTGAGGAAGCCCTTGAGAGAGAACCAAACCTACCGTAAAGGTTGGTTCCATCAAAAGGTGTGTAAAAATGATAATTAGATTCTAATGTGTATCTGTGTGATAATTTTATGATGTGATTATGTCCTATTACATGTATATGTGGTTGAATTGTTACCTTTTACATATGAATACAAGTCAAGCAAGAATTATATGGTCCTAATGATTACTTAGTATACCATTGTTATTAACACTTGCAGATGGAACTAAAAGGATGTTGTGACCTGCTTGTCAAACACTTGCAAATCTCGTGGAAGATGGACTAATATGTCCCATTGTCACATGTTATGGATCAAATAGTTCACTTATTATATGTTGACTAGCAAAATCAAATGTCACTTGAATCACATGAATTCTTGGGAGCAGTGTTTGCCTTGCAAGATCACGACACAAAAATAAATCTATTGCACTTGCACTTGCATAACCAATTGTTATACTTGTAATGTATCCTAATGTTATTCTTATGCTGGTTGTGTCATAAGAATCTGGCTATTGTTTTTATTCATTGTGTGGCGACTCACCATATCGCAAATTTTTTTCAGATACTGAAGCATAAGATTGGACATTTTGGTGCTTAGGGTTTTGCATCGAGACACATGGACCATAGGTCGTCAGCTGAATTCCAACTCTCTCTCTCTCTCTCTCTCTCTCTCTCTCTCCTTGTGTCATGTACATACATCTAGATAGGAACTAGTTTAAAGTCATTAGCCTTGACATTAGTTAACATATATATGTACATTAAATACATGTTTGATTGAGTATATATAATGGATAACACCATTATGCATATGTATTTTAGACATGAATACTATGAGTTTTGTAAATGGAAATGGTCGTTACATGTTCTATCTTTCTTTTTCTAATCTTTCCACCCTGATGGCAATAACTTTTAGCGTGGTATAACTTTAAAGATCTATAGCTATGTTCTTATTTTTGATCTCATATCTCAGTTCCTCTCTAAACTTTCGACATTTGTCTTTGTCAGTGGCCAACGTGAAGGATGGATAATGAGAAAATTGATTAAATTTTACCTCATACTCGGCTATATTCATCTTCTCTTGCTTTAGGTTCAAAAATACCTTTCTTTTATCATCTTTGTACATTTTTGGCATATAATTGTTATTTAATTAATGAAGAAAATCATCCCATATAAGCACTGGAGGCTAGACATCACTCCCTGGAATGATTTCCCACCAATTATATACATCTCGTTGTAATAGTAACACTGAATAATCAAACTTTTTCTTCTGGTGTGCATTTCATCAAATTCAAAACTCTCTATGTTCTTTTTAGCCATATCTCTGCCACTGATGGATATGTGGTACCATTAAAGTCCACTGCACCCTATTTTCTTAATTTATCATACCTTTTTTTCTTTGAATTTATGGAGCCTGCACTGTTGGTTCACCAATTCTATGTTGTGGTTACACATGAGATATGTGTTGTGCATGAGAATATGTAGGAGATGTTACTCTGTCGATAGGTTGATCTCTTAATGGTTGGCATGATGCTTCTATGGAATGCAAAATAGCTGACTCCTCTCTCATTGGTGAGCCATGGGTACTATCATCACTACACTCTACTAATGCCCTATAGACATATAAGACTATGCCATATGATAATGCATATTGCAAAAGTTATGTCACGCTCATATGTATGTCCCTATGGAACCTATCTCTACTCTGATACCAAAAACTGTACTGACCATTTTCATTTACAAATCGTGGCATTCATGTCCAAAAATACATGTACATAAAGGTTTATTCATCATACATATACAATCCAACATGTATTTAATATACATATATGTTAACTAATGTTCAACACTAGCGACTATAAACTGGTTCCTATCTAGATATATGTACGTGACATAAGGAGAGATAGAGTTGAAATTCAGCCAATGACCTATCGTCCATGTGTATCTATGCAAAAATTTATGCACCAAAGTATATAAACCCTATGCTTCAGTATCTAAAAAATATAATCACGATTTGGGAGTCTCAACTCAATAAATAAAAACAATAATCAAATTCTTAAGGCACAACTAACAATCAATTATCATCAGGATACATTACAAGTATAGCAATTGACTATGTAAGTGTAAGTGCAATAAATTGATTTTTGTCATCACATTGCAAGGCAAACACTGCTCCTAAGAATTCATGTGATTCAAGTGACATTTGATTTTTGTTAGACAACATATAACAAATGAATCATTTGATCAATAACATATGCCAATAGGACATAATGGCCCATTTTCCATGTGATTTACAAGTGTTTGACAAGCCAGTTACAACATCCTTTAAGTTTCATATGCAAGTGTTCATTTATAATGGTATACCAAGTAATCATTTTAAGGGCATATAATTCTCACTTGACTTGTATTCACATGTAAAGTGTAGCAATTCAACCACATACACATGTAATAGAACATAATCATATTAGAAAATTATCACACATACACATTAGAATCTAATTATGGTTTTTACTCACCTTTTGATGTGACTAACCTTTATGGTAGGTTTGGTTCTCTCTATAGGGCTTCCTCAAAGTGTTGAGATCTTAACATTTGATACATACATTGTTATAAGTATGCCAAAATGATTATGAATGCTTGGTATGCAACTATGGAATGATCCATGCAAGTGGACCTAGTGTTTATGCATATTTTCCTTATATGACAGCTTGACCTTGCTACACTCTCACAGTAATAACTCTAGATATACTTATCCAAATGGCTTGATTCTTTTTTTTCAGATAAAATAGACACATAATGAAAAAAACCTAGTCATAGGTCAATATAAGATAGAAAATATGGCCAATTTTTGAATTTTGTCCTATTTCAATATCATCTCAATTTGAGTAGGTCTTACACTCTTAGATATATATCAAATTATACAAATCCAATTGCACAAATGATCTATCAAAAGTTACAAAACATATAAAAGAACATTTTTCATCTTTTATTCATAATATAATTCAGTCCATAAAATCATCAAAACAAATGACCAATCTTGGGGTGAGCAGGTTTTCAACATGTTGACAATCAGTCAAAATGAAGAGGCAATATCTCAATAACTTTCAAGTTTGCCGCATCGTAAAATTCCAAATCTATGGCCATCGAATTCTTGGAAAATAGAATTATAAGACTAATGAGGTTTCATTAGTTTTAAGGTTAGTCACAAGCAATGAGCCATATTTCTTTCCACACAACAAATCAAGCAAAACTCCTTTACAAGGATTTAGAGGGAATATAACCCTATGAATTTGAAATTTCATGTTTTTCACTTTGTTTAAATTCGAGCATAAGGTCATCAAAATATAAGAAAATAGGAAGACTGAGGTAATTTCGGTTGGTTGTGAACCAACCCTAATGATGGAGCCATATCTTCTCACACATACTAAATTAAGCAACAAAAGTTTTGTACACATTTAGATGAGGCATAAAGCTACAACTTTCATATTTTTCACTTTCCCTAATTGCTCTTCTAGGGTTATGACATCATAGGAACAAAATTCTACTCTAATAATAAAACCAACACAATCAGCTCTTCTTTCCCTTGAATTTCAACTTTCATATATGAGCTCTACCTGAATAACTCCATAATTCTTACTAACCATGCATGATGAACATGTCATGAGGGATTAATTTCATGTGGGAAGAAGATAAATTAACTTACCTATTTTTTCAGAACTAGAAAAGCTAAGGATTCCTTCCTAGGCAGCTCAATCTTCTCCCTTTCCTTCTTCTTCTTCTTCTTCTTCTTTTTCTTTTCTTTCTTTCTTCCTTAGCTCTCTCTTTCTTCTGATGCCCCTCACATTTAACCTCTCTATTCTAATCCTAAAGGCTGAAAAATTCCACTTGTAAACCCATTATAACATGACAAACTCATCTTGTCACATTTTAATTGGTTAGAAATTCACTTTTCCCCTTTAGTCCCTCTTCTTCACTCCTTCATCGCCTCTATTAATCTCCTAATCCATATATCTTCTTATAGTTTTAAATAAGCTCTAAAACTCCATTGTTTATGATACTATAACCTACACACAATATAAGATAATTTTCCATGCAACTATACAAATATTACATACTTGCTCAAGTGCCCCAAATGTAATGGTTCAAGTGTCATCATCATGCTTATCCAATTCACATATATAAATGATCATTTATCCATTGCATATGTTTATGTGGGATTGCAAATCATTTATGTAATGAATATGTTCATGTGAGAATGCCAATGAACATGGATAGGGATGTTACACTATACAACCTACTTAGTGGTATACATAGACCATTAGCAAGTCTGTACATACTACTGAAACTCATTTTACAAAACAAAAAGAGAGGAAGAAAAGGGAAGAAGGAGAAGAAATATTGATTCCTTAGATGTTATTTTCAACTTGTCTTACCCCTAGAGGCACTAAGGTTTTGAACAATCCTTAAAATGTGAAGGAAATAGACAAAATTATGTCATAACAGCTTTGATTCTACCTTGGATCCTTAGGTGAATTGTTTGAAAGTTAGGGTTTCTATGTCTAAGTGGGTTTTATAGCAATTTTTTATGAGTAACACTAGGTCGAAATAGCCTCTCCTTCTTTTCCTAAATGAAGGTGTATTTATAAAGAGGGAATGAATGCACCTGAGGCAAAATCGCTCAGGTTACACCCAATGCTTAGTTCTCAACAAATAGGATCAATGAAGGTTCTGGAATTAAAATTTTTGAGTTGTCTATATAGTTAAGAAATTGATAGTGCAAACTATAAGTTGGTTGTACAACCATGTGGAAGTCAACATTCAACTGTTCCAAAATCTTCCTTCTATTAGGATTGGGAACTTGGCTATATAGCCATATAAAGTCTATATATTGCTTTTTGGGTTGGGCTTGTTTTGGCTTATGGGCTTAGTACTACACCTTCCTAGATTTCTTCTATTAGTTCTCATCATTAGGTATTCATCCTATGACCCAAAATCTAATATTCTCAATCAAAAATTCAGACAATCGATAGGCTCTCTAAACATGAAACTTAAGCTCCATTTGAATATAGGAGATGGTATGAAAGGTTCATCACTAACAAGCTAAGCACCTTTGGGCATCTCAAATATTGGGGTATATGATAATCGTCCCCTAAGCTTATGGGAGCCATTAATAATAACAAATTTGTTAACTATTAGGCACATACAGGAGTCATTGCACCTTGGAATAGGACGCATCTCTTATTTGCATTCTTTCCAAAATGAGGTTGAAGTCCCCAAAAGGACATGTTTAAGTCTTCTCCCTAAGTAAATATGTAATGTATTCCCCATCCACATTAATGTAAATGTCAATTCCTTTAAGCAAATGCTTATATATTTTTCACTTCTTGCCATGTAAATATTATTTCTTTATGTAAATGCCTTATTCATTATTATGTAAATACTCATGTACAACCCCTCCTTGCTTTATAAAAAAAAGGGTTCTTTTCTAATGTACACTTATTTTTATCTATGTAAAGAGATCTCTATGTAATTCATAGTTTCCTTTTATAATTTTAATCTACTTTGTAAATATTCTTTTGGGAATTCTACCTTACTTGGTATGAAGGACTATTTCTCATTTGATAATTATTAAAACCACGCCTAGGAAAAAGCCACTAAGCCTTATGTATATGAAAAATATCTTTTGCAAATAACATGTACATCCCATGCATACTTTATTTATTAATGAATTATCCTAATAACCCTTGTTTTGTAGGCATCATAGCTCCACCCAAACCCTCATAAAAAATGAGAGAAAGAAGGCCAATTAGGAAGAGTAAGACACCTAACTTGATTTATAATATAAAACTACTGATGGAGCAGGCTAATTGTACCATACAAGTGGAACTAAAGGAAGAGATGAAAGTGGAAATTAGTTAAATGATGGATGAATGGATCACTAAGAAAGTGCAAAGGTGCCTCAATGAGATCTTATCATAGAAAGTTGAAGTATCTTTTAGCAAAATGGATAAGGGAAAGGAGTCGATGGAAACCCCACCACTAATAGTTATATGTAATTATCCATTTAGCATGGAAGATGATCATATGAGTAAGGTTATGAAAGAAGTAGGTGGTGGCTCAACAATAGTAATGGATAAAGGTATAGTAAACAAAAAGGAAAATTCCAAGTTTAATGGGTTGCTTCATTAAGCAATTAGAAAAAATCTAGAAGACATGTAAGAGTGATACAACGAAGAGTTGATATTAAGGATCTATTGACTTGCAAGCATATAAAACTCCCCTCCAACTTCAAGATGCTTGAACTCCTAAGTTTATATAATTGTAAGATGCACACAATCATATTTGTTTATATGTACTTATTATGGGAAGCATCTAGGTTCCTGCTAATACCATACTAAAGTTGTTTGAGCCATTGCTAGATAGGTCAACTAAGACATGGTATTTCAACAAGCTAAAGACCGTTAAGGAGGATTATAAGGGACTAAGTCAAGCTTACTAAAGTCATTAATTATGTAATTCAAAGTTAGAGATTACCCTTTAAGATTTAGAGTTGCTAAGACAAAATACTAGAGAGAGCTTTTGTGACTACCTGAGGAGATAGAGGAAAATGGTTGTTGAAGTCAAAAGTAGGCCTATAGAATAAGAGCAATTACGACCATCAAGAGAGCTTTGTCAAACATTGGCACTAGAATCAAGGAAATGTTAGTCCATAATTTTAAAGACCTACGATAAGTAATGTTACAAGTCGAGAAGCTAAAGTAAAAAATATATAAATATTACTAAAGAAGAAGAAATTGTGAGCATAAGATTTTAGACCTCTAGATGCAAAGCTTGAAGATAAAAATCACTAAACCAATTCCCTAGAATACAAAGGGAATTGCCAAAGGAAAATGAGAAAAGCCCTAGGAAACCTTGAAAAAACCCAAGACCAAACTTAAAGCCAAACCCAAGACCAAGCCCAATACTAAGGCTAGGGTTGCTTGCCAAGCTTGGTGGGTTGTACAACCCATTAAGCAGAGCTATACAACCCATGTACTAAGGTTGTACAACCATATACAAGGTTGTATAGCCATACACAAGGTTGTAGAACCCACCTTAAAACCCTAGCCTTAAGAATCTTCTAGAACTGGCCCCCCATTAAACCCTTTAGTGGAACCCTGACAGATGGATGTACAACCAATTTTTGGATGTACGACCCACACAACCCCTACTTCCAAAAGGTTCATCTTTTCCTCTATGATTGGACACATCTATGGTGCAACTAAAACCATTTATGGCCTTATGCACCCATCCATTAGCTATAAATACCCTATTATTTGAAGAAGGAGAGAAGGCTTGGAAACCCTAAGGATACTCTACTAGAATCATTTCTCAATTCATACTTAATATAGAAAACCTTAATACCCTAACTGACCCAATTCATTCCAAGGTAAAACTAAGTCCTTCTCTTCACCTTTTGAGCATTCCTTAAGTATTTTAGAGGATATAGAACACCTTATGATCCTCTGAGGGCATTGAAACATACAAAGGCATCCATTCTCCCCCGTAATTTCACCTTTCTTCTTCCCTTTCTTCATCTTCTTTCTATTTTCAAAAACCTAGGATTTTAGGGCTACATAATCTATATAGCCTTTATATAGGTTGTACAACCCCAATCATGAGTTGTATAACCCTGATTTCTTAGGCACAATTTTATGAAACCTCTTTTTTTCTTATCCAAATTCTATTATCCAAGGTATTCATTTATGTTTCTTTATTGCTCTAGTGGGTAGAATGAGGGTAAGACTAGATAGCCTAGGACCACTATTCACTTTAAAAATGGAGTTCTGATAGGTTTTGCCATGGTTTTCATATTTCTTACTATCTTAATATTCATGTTCTCTAATACAAATTCAATGATGATCCCAATTCTATTTTGATAATCTTAAGGATGGTGACCAAGTGAGGAATTTGAGGTACTAATGACCTTAAGAGTCCTTTTTTGCTTGATTTTATTTGTGTTGGAAATAGGTGAATAGTATCTTGGCCATTACCTTTTCTTTGATTGGCATTCTAACCTTCTTTATTTTTAGTGATGCTCCTAGATGACCAAGCTCTTTACAAGTAATAAGAAGGAGGTTTATAAACCCTAATATCTCTTTTTCATTATGGTTATTACCTTAAGCCATGTGATGTCTTCCAAAATGTCTTTCATCTCATGTTTATGGTTTTCTAGCACTTCATGATCTATGTATTTTGGTCATTCTATGTCATATTTTATATTTATATTTGTGATATTGAAGTGTACTATCATGTTCTTAGAATGGATAATAGGATACCTTGACTTTGGGAGACATGGTAAGATGGCCACTATAAACCTACTTTATTTCTTTCATTTACTTTAAGTTTTCTTTGTTTGTTTTTCCATGTGGACTCATCACTAAATTATTTTCTTCCTTTGGGTGTAGGTGCGATTACTTAATTTAGATTGTAAATTTGGTCTTAGTCACCATCACATATGCGTTACAAATGATTATTTGTGTGCTTAGATATATGCATGAAATCCTCTTTTCCATGATGCATGATTCCCATCCCCGTCTTAAATGCTATGTGTAGCTGATGGATATGCATGAAACCTCCTCTACCATGACCCATCATCCCTTTTCCCTTTGAGTTAATGATTTGGTTTGCCTAAATGAATCATGCTTAGACGTATGCTTAGGGATAGTAATTAGACTAATCAATTACTTAGTTAAAGTATTAAAAGTGAACTAAAGATGCCTGAAGGTCGAATCCTAATATCCGGGCGGCTTGAGGGTGCCTACCCTCTTTCCTAACACTTACCCAATTTCTTAAACCAATCTCTAACAAGGTAAAGATGAAATGGACCTTCTAATTAACTTATATTAGGTTCAAATTTTACCTCCCCTAGATTCTTGTCTTGACCAAAGTTAGGTGGTGACTCTAAATTTTTCCTATGGATGGTACTTATGTATTATCCCACCATCATCCCCTTGTTGACCACCACCTTGGAAAAAAAAAAAAGGCTTTTACCTTATGTGAGGCCTCAAGGATTCCTCATTGATCTAAAATGTCGGCCATCTTAGGGTCATTACCAATGTGAAGACCCCTCATTCTCACGATCCCTCAATGATTGATAAAAAATAAGAGTCGCAAGTAAGATCCTCTCATCCAGCTCAATCATTAAAATTTAAAGCACTCACAGTGGCGACTCCACTAAAGACGTAAAATTGACTTCGCGTCAAATCTCTAGTTCACTTCTAATATTTTAAACTTCTTATTAAGTAGCCTTTTTGATTATGCAATATTGCTATTATAGGGGGATGCATATGATTAGTGGGAAACCATTCCAAAGAGTGATGCCTAGCCTCCAGTGCTTACATGGGATGACTTTCTTCTTGAGTTTAATAACAATTACATGCTAGAAGTATATAAAGATGGTAAAAGAAAAGAGTTTTTAAACCTAAAGCAGGGACAGATGACTATAGCTTAATATGAGGTAAAATTCAATCAATTATCTCATTATGCGTCCTTCATGGTAGCCACTGATAAAGACAAATGTCAAAAATTTGAAGAGGGACTAAGATACGGGATCACAGCTGCAGATCTTGAAAGTTATACCAAACTAAAAG
>CATIWR010532533.1:0-15037 GCA_949677035.1 Omphalea diandra
ATTATCTGATTCAATTATATGACATTAGAAATAATTTTTTGATATATTTTATTTTAAAGCATGATATTAATACAGTGACAAATATAAAGTTTCTTTCCCATTTTTATGAGTATATTATGTTCATTATGTTCTAAGATTGTCAAATAATAAGTGGTCTTATATATGTAAATTTAAGGTTTGTTAGGAACAATATAATACATAATTTATTAAAAAAATATTTAAAAATGTAATTTTTATTTTCATGTAGTCGAATGTAAAAAAATTACTTAAAATAATCAATTTCTCATAAATTATGAAATAGTAAACTATCAAGTATATTATTATTTGATGGTGCTTATATTAATTTAGTTCAGATGCACTTTTGATTATTCTTTAAAACTTATAATTAAGCTATGTCATACATAAAACTTTTAATCTAAAAAAATATTTTTATGTTATCTTATATGTTTTTATATCAGTTATGTGCCATAAATTGAATTAAAATCTTTTCATGTTTAGATAATTATGACAAATTTTATTTATAAAATCTTATGATTAATTTCATTTTAAATTATATGATTGAAATTTTGTAAAAAAATACAATTAAAATTTTTAGAAAGCAAGATTCTAAATCTTGGTTGGACCTCATCAAGAGAAATAATTAAAATTTACAGATTGAATCGAATTTGAAAACTATATTAGAAAGTAAGTTATTATTTATTAAAAAAATCTTGACCATTAATTCTGAATTCAATAATTTAAATCTTATAAATATAATCAATTATGTTTATTCAAAAAGAATCTTAATTCAACATATATTTTCTATTGTAAATGCCATATTAATTTTAGTAAATGATCACAAATATATAAACACAATAAATGAATTACCTTTTTATTTTTATTTATAAATTTAATCACTTATATTTTATATCCCCGTTTAAACCATTCAAAGTTTGGTTCAGTTTAGCAACCAATTATTTTTTGCTATGGAAATATTATATTCAACGGGAACGTGTGAGCGAATAATATATTGGTAACGCGGTTTTACTGAACAGCAATTGCCGACACACCGACTCATCCTCGCGCACCGTCGAAGCCTAAATTTTCACGCCCAGCTTATTTCATGCACGAGTTTGAATAATATATTTATTTTTTTTTATAAATTTTTTAGTTAAATTCTTATTATTTAAATAATATATTGAGATATATAATATTTATTTTTTATTTTTTCTTAGTTCTATTGTAGATACGATGTATAAATTTTTCTTGTAAATTATATAGTTTAATGGTACTTTCATTTTTTTTTTTTATTTTTATAGATATATCATTTGATATTTTATTTGTGTTATTTATATATTTTATTTCAATATTTTGATTGTTTGAGGCAGAGTTTAATATTTTATTTAATTAAATTGATTTTTTGGATCATATATTTTTAATAAAATTAAGATTTTGATTTTGTATATTTTTTTATGTATTGAAACCTTTTTTTGTTTAAGTGATTAGGTTTATGTCTCATAATTAAAATTAAAATGGTACATTAATATTGTAGTATTTTTTATTATTATTATTATTATTATTATTATTATTATTATTATTATTATTATTATTATTATTATTATTATTATTATTATTATGAAGATATATTTATTTTATTATTTGACAATGAAAAAAGAAAGTTATATAAAAGATCGATTTATCATAAAATAAATTTCATATATATATATATATATATATATATATATTACTTGCTTATTTAACAATTATTTTTTTAAAAAAAATTGATCATATATTTATAGTCCCCAATAGTATGATAATATTCCTTATAAGCAACTACACTAAAATATTTGATCAAACAAATTCCTCCTTCTTTTAATCATCCTTAAAATTGAGTTGCTATATTTTTTTTTTTATGACAATATGCATGTAGTTTGCTTGTATTGAAGTTAGGAAGGAAATTAATATATGATAAAAAATAAATAAAAATGTCATACTATTTTTTTAACTTTTACAGTAAAAAAATATAGTTGCATTATTTTTTGCATTAAAAAGAACTATCGTAATTTTGTTAAAGCTTTAATTTTGAAATTAGTGTCTCAAAATTTCGATATTCTGATATTGATTCTCCAGTAATCTTTGTCAGAATTCAAATTAATTTGGGAGTATTATTGATTTTTTTTTTTTTGCAACTCATCTCGTATTAAGAATGAAAAAAATTGACATAAGTATATAATTTTGATTCATTGTGAATACAGAGGCCAAAGAGAGAGTAGATAAAACCTCATGATATTCGATGTAATTTATTATTAAATAAAAAATTGTAAAGTGAAAATGATAAGTGAGTATGGTATTCTTCATAAAATTTATATTTTATGTAGAGTCTACGTTCATAAATATGCTATAAATATCATTAAATTTTTAAATAGATTCACATTGAACATCAAAATGTAGAAAATAAAATAATATATGCATAATTTATGCATAGATGTATTTGCATTAATATAATATTTTAGATATTGTACATGATAATTAAGTTTAAATAGCGACCATTAATTACATTTGAAGGTTTAAATAATTTATAATATAGTTTATGACATAAATTATGAATGAATTTAATTGTTATAAATTTATAGTTAAAATGTAGTTATATTACCTTTTCATCTAGAAAAACTATTTTGGTGTTGTTGAAACTTCAATTTTGAAACTAATATTTCATAATCTAGACACTCTCACTTTGATTCTTCAATCATCCTTTTTAAAATTTAAATTATTGATTAATGAGTATTGTTGATTTTTTTTTTTTGCAAGTTGTCTCATATTAAAAATGAAAATAAATAATTGAAATAAATAACTTATTTTGATTCATTATGAATATGGGAACTAAAACAAGGAGTAGACAAAATTTCATAATGTTTGACATTAAGTGTTTGGTGGAAATAAAAATTAAAGCACAAATTATGAAATAGAAAAGGGTGAAACAGAGAGAAAGTGATTATAGTTTTCTTCATAAAATTTATACTATATAAAGAGTTTGTGTTAATAAATATGAAATAAATGTCATTAAATTTTATAATTAATTAAAGACTTAATATTTTTCATATTTACATTGAGTATTAAAATATAAATAAATGCATTTATAAATAAATGCATTTGGCATTAATGTAGTATTTTAATAATGTAATTGTCAATAATTTTTAAATAGTGATAATTATTTATATTTTTGAATGTTTAAATAATTTATAAAATATTATGTGAATGAATGTATTGTAGTTATATTTTTCAGGTAATAAAATAACTTGTGATATGCTTTATGACATAATTTATGAATGATAGAAAAGGTGGTAGGAGGTTGTCAACAATTGTATTTGGTATTAACATGGAATTTTAAATATTGTAATTGTCAATAAATTTTAAATAGTCATCATTAAATATATTTATGATATAATTTATGGAATAATTTATAAATTAATTTAGTGATATAATTTATGTAAGTAATTATATTTGGTATTAATATTGTATTTTAAATATTATAACTATCAATAAATTTTAAATAGTGATCATTAATTTTATTAATTAAGAATAAATTTAATTAAATTCTCACTAATAAATAATTTTTAGAATTAAAATATAATGAATAATTTATATTAGGAAGAATTATGAAAAGAAATGATATTACTTGTCATCTTTTTAGGGAGTCACTTGTTAATACTTGAGAGTTTTTGGCTTTATATATATATATATATATATATATATATATATATATAAAAGATGCAATTGATTTATTTCTTTTTGTATCGGAAATATGTTTTTTTCTTTCATTTTTTTAGTGCATATGGCATTAAAGAATGATTAATTAACATTTTTAGTTAAAAAGATTTTTATTTTGGTACATGATTTTGAAAGGTAATGACACTTGAGAATGATTTAGTTTAAATTGAAAATTTACAAATTTCTAGAACTAAATAGAAATTTTAAAAACTATAAAAATAGAGAATTAATATTTTTCTAAAATTTTAATTTATTTAATGATACATTTTTTTTGTAAATTCAGGTGGGTCACATATGTGAAGTAAATCAAACGAAAATCAGATCTCCTAACTCCATTACCACAATTTACTTGGATTCGTTTAGAGAATCAAAGACTGAATGTAAATTGAATATAATAAATGATTGCAACAGTGAAATTCAAAGTGAAAACACTTGAAAAATTAAAAGAAAAAACTTTATATTGAATATTGAACATGTTTGCAATGAACAAAATATTTATTGAATGATGTTAGTAGTGAGAAACAAAGAATAGTTTTGATGAGCTTGATTTGCAAAAAGAAATTTAACTAAAGAGTTATGAATTTGACAAAACATTTGCAAAGTTGATTGGGTAGTCTTTGTGTAGTTGATTGTAGTGTTGTTGAGAAATTGGCTATGTGTAAGATTGGTTATCTATCAGATTGGATGTCTTTTCTTCTATTGAGTAGTGTTGTCCCTAGGCACCAAGAAGGGGGGTTGAATTGGTGTATAAAAATTAAAATTGGTAAGAGAGAAGAGAAATGAGTATAAAAGAAACACACAATTTATAGTGGTTCGGGTATAAACAACTCTACGCCCACTCCCCAATTCTTAGAAATTGGGTGTTTCACTATCTTTCAAAGGTGTTTTCAAGCTTACACCAAACTCTTACACTTATGTTTTGAAGGCTCACACAACAACCTATACACTTGTATTTTGAGGCTTACACAATAACCTTTACACTTGTGTTTTAACAAGCTCACACAACAACCTCTCTTGTGTTTTGAGGCTCACATAACAACCTATTACAATTGGTGTTTATGCTCACACCCAACCATGACTTAAAGAATAGAAAAGAGTGAGTAGCAAAATTACAAGAGTTTGGGTACAAAGTTATCAATTCTCTTACATTTACATCTATTTGGTGAGGTTTTTATAGCCTCTACCCACCAAAGAGACGTTGCAATAAAACTGGTACAAAATCATCAAAGTATGCTAGATAGATTTTAGCATTAACTGCTTGATAGTGTTAATTCGCGGTAGCTACTACTAGTTAGCGGTCGCGAAATCCAAATTTCATAAGGGAAACCCCGTTTGTGTTTAACGGCTAGTCCACGTGGCAGCTTCTCATTAGTTCACTAAGAAAATATAGTTGTTACCTTTCACCTACTCTAAAAAATAATGGTCACGATTTATCTTGTACAAGACGCTACTCTAGACGCGAATTCCTCTGCAAAAAATATTCTTCTTCTTCTTTTAGGTTCGCAGTCGCTACCAACAAGTTTCCATCACGATTTTTGACTTTCAACGGTTACCTGAGACACTTGTCAAGCTGTGGTTGTGGACTTGATTACATGTTGAGTTACTTCGAAATTCGCGGTCGCGATTGAGGCAAGCCTTATACTGTGAATTCGTCTGTGACTCTGACTTTCCTTTATTTGAACTGGTTGCGACAGAGAAATGGCTCGTAAATATGTCAGTCCATTTTGTTAACTTGCCTTGGTCTAGTTTGTGATCGCAATTTATCAAGTTGCGGTCGCCAATTAGAGAGCACTTGCTTACTTTGGAGATTTTTAACTTCATCTAACTTCCAATGTAAAGATTAAATAAAAACTACAAAACAACACTTAATATGAAACATTAGAATTGATCAATTCCCTTTGTCAAGATCAAAAGAGGTTCAAGACTTAGGGTTAACCATCCTAATCCAACAGACCCTACAAAATGGTTCACTGGAGTGGAACAATTCTTTAAATGTTAAGGAACTCATGAAACAAAGAAAGTGACATTGGCTTCCTTCCATATGGAGGGCGAAGCAAATCAATGGTGGCAGTGGTTACATCGCGCTTACAAGGAAGAAGGCAAGGAGGTAACGTGGGAGCTATTTGTCGAGGAATTATGGGCAAGATTTTGTCCTACTGATTGTGAGGATTTCAACGAGGCTCTATCAAAAATAAGGCAATTAGGTTCCTTACGAGATTACCATAAGGAATTTGAAAAGTTAGGGAATCGAGTGCAGGGATGGACGCAAAAAGCACTAGTTGGAACATTTATGGGACGACTCAAGGCAGAAATAGTAGATGGAATCAGAATGTTCAAACCAAAATCCTTAAGAGAAGCTATTAACTTTGCAAGGATGAAAGATGACCAAGCAAGTCAACAATGAAGATTAGCTAGACCAATAGCTTGGGCAGTGCCTGATTCTCCTTTGTCAACATCGATCAAAGTAGTAAGGCCAATGAAATGATTGACTTAGGAAGAAATGCAGAAAAGAAGATTGCAGGGTCTTTACCCCTATTTTGTTAGTCAAAAAGAAAGATGAGACATGGAGATTTTGTACTGACTACAGGGCACTTAATGACATAACCATCAAAGATAGATTTCCTATTACCATTATTGATGATATGCTTGATGAGCTTTATGGGGCTTCTTATTTCACTAAGCTTGATTTATGTACCGATTTCCATCAAGTACGACTTCACCCCCTACATATTCATAAAATTGCATTACGTACTCACAATGGTCACTATGAATATTTAGTTATACCATTTGGCCTTTGTAATGCTCCATCTACATTTCAAGTAATCCATCTACATTTCAAGTAATCATGAATTCAATATTTTGTCCTTATCTTCGACAATTTGTATTAGTCTTTTTTTTATGACATTTTAATATACAACCCCAATTGGAACATGCATCTAGAACATGTTTATAAAGCCTTCAAATTATTAAGAGAGCATCAATTTTTTTTAAAGTTAAGTAAATGCGTATTTGGCAAACAAGAGCTAGAATATTTAAGGCACATTGTTACTTCACAAGGAGTTAAAGTGGATCAGGGCCAAAACCAAGCTATGTTGAATTGGCCTAGGCCTATTAACATATCTGAGTTACATGGATTTTTAGGCCTTATAGGTTATTACTAAAAATTTATCTATGACTATGGCATCCTAGCTAGGCCTCTCACCACTCTTTTAAAAAAGGGGCAATTCAGATGGACATATGCGGCGGAACAAGCTTTTCAGAGTCTTAAACATGCCATGACAATAACTTATACACTTGTAATGCCTAATTTCAATGATTCTTTTGTCATTGAAGTTGATGCCTCAAGAAATGGCATAGAAGCAGTCCTTATTCAACAAGACAAACCGATTGCATTCATGAGTAAAGCTTTGGGCTCTACCAAACGGTCTTAGTCCACATACGCTAAGGAGATGTTGATGATTGTTCAAGCCATCCTGACTTGGAGACCATACCTATTAGGTTGAAAATTTTATATCAAAAGTAACCACCGCAATCTTAAATACCTGCTTGAATAATGTATCATTATGCCAAAGCAAGAAAAATGGATCTCTAAGTTGCTGGGCTATGACTATGAAATCATATATAAACCTGGCAAGGAAAACATTATAGCGGATGCCTTATCTTGAGTGCCAAGTAGTACATGCTTTAATGCCATCTCTATTTCTCAAGATTTAATATGGGATACCATCAGAAAGGCATCTCAACATCATCCCTATATGCAATGAATCCGCAGTTAAGCACAAGAGCACCTAGGCAGTCCTTATTATTGGAGCAATGACTTGGTTTATTATAAAAATCGGGTTATTATTCCTCCCCATTTAGACATCATCCAACAATTACTACAAGAGTTCCATGATTCCCCCGTAGGAGGGCATTCAGGTGTACTCAGAACATATAAAAGATTGGCTCAACAATTATATTAGCTCTCAATGTTTAAGGCAGTGAAGGAATATGTTGTTGCTTGTCAAGTTTGCTAATGTGTTAAAACTGACACCTTATCACCAACTAATCTCTTACAGTCACTGCCAATTCCATGTCAGGTCTAAGATGATATTACCATAGACTTCATCGAGGGTCTTCCACCTTTAGATGGCAAACAAGCTATTGTAGTCTTTGTTGATTAGTTAAACACTTCTTAGCTTTATCTCATCCTTATATAGCAAAGATTGTGGTAGAAAAATTTGTTGAATGAGTGGTTAAATTACATGGTATGCGTCGGTCCATCATTAGTGATCGAGACTCCATCTTCCTCGGTAATTTTTGGATAGAGTTCTTTAAATTATCAGGGATTCAATTAAAGATGAGCTCAGCTTATCACCCTCAAACGGACTGCCAATCATAGGTGGTGAACCGATGTGTGGAGTAATACCTGAGGTGCTTTGTTCATTCTCAGCCATGCAAATGACATTCCTTTTTGCCCTGGGCTAAATTTTGGTACAACACTGCTTATTATTCCTCCATTGGCATGTCTCCCTTCCAAGCTCTCTATGGTCGACTGGCCCCAACAATTCCACACTATCACAAAGGTAATTGTCTTATACATGAAATGGATCAAAACTTAACTACATGAGATGCTTCACTAAATCAACTTAAAAATAATTTGCATGTTACCAACAATCAAATGAAGTAAAGGATTGATTAAAAAAAAGGGATATCCAGTTCCAAGTAAGAGATTTGGTATTCCTTAAACTTCACCCCTATCGCCAGCATTCAGTGATCAAATAGGCTACCAGAAGCTTGCAAGTCGATTTTATGGGCCATATGAAGTGCAAGAAAGGATTGGCAAAGTTGCTTATAGGCTCACGCTTCCTTTTAGTTCTCGAATTCATCCGGTCTTTCATGTGTCAATGTTCAAGAAAATGGTGGGTGAAGATCGTACCACTACTTTTAAATTGCCACCTACTTCTGAAAATGGTGATTTCATTTTGGAACCTGCTACAAATTTGGACACACGTGGATAAAAAAGGGTCAAAATTTATGGAAGAAAGTTTAGTCAAATGGAAGAGACTTTCAGATGCCACTTAGGAAAATACTCAGGAGCTGCAAGAAAGATTTTTGAACCTTGAGGACAAGGTTATCGTGGAAGGGAAGGGTAATGACAAGGTTAGAAAGTCCTTAAGAATGCCACAACCTCATCCAAAATATTTTCCCACACATTAACAGTGGTGCATGGGCATTATTGGCCAAGTGTGGGGTGCTAAAGCCAATGTGTCATAAAGGCATGCAATTATTCAAGTTATGCACAAGAGCCATGTAATTGGACTTAAAAAGTTGGAACCAGTCAAAGTGTTTGCTGTTAAATAGGTGTAGTTGTTATTATTGTTGATTTTGTTATTACTCTGTTTGACTCTATTTCACTTAGATGTTAGTCCTGATTCTTAGGGATATATTCTAAGGATTATGAAGAGTTGCTATATTGTTTTTCTATTTAAACTATTTCAAACAAATAAAGAAGGAAAGCAAATATCTCCAACTCAAAATTCTTTGGTTGTTCTCACCCTAAGTAGAACTCTAATTCATTTCTATTTTACTTAAGCTTTGATTGGGTCCTATCATATGCGGACTATAGGGTATTAGTGGGATGCATGAATGGGTTTGCTTATATGCATGGGTAGGGGGTATAAGTGTTGGCTGATGTAATAAATATAATAGACGTTCCTATTCATAATAGTATTGTAGTTTACTTGATGATGTACCAGTCTTGCCTACATCACATAAAGTTGGCAATAGAGCAAAGTGGCAATGGACTTCACTATAGCAATACATGTCCATCTTTAAACAATTGACACATTAATAGGAAAGCATCTTCAAGGAAGGAAAATATGATTAAATCTAAAAATGGTCTTAAAGCAAATATTAGGGTGGCAAGAACAAGAGGTGTTTCAGAGGTCAACATGCCAGTTAATGCAGAAATGGGAATGTGAAAAAACCATGGGTTAATGAATGTAATTTGGAGAATATTTTTTCTAAACAGTAGAGGCTGCAAGGCAACCCTGCCGAGAACTATGAATTGTATATGCTGGAATGCTCGCGGGCTTAGGAACCCAAGAGCATTCAAAGAACTATAGCGGTTGGTGTGCAGTAAAGATCCTAATATTTTATTTCTTATTGAAACAAAACTTACACTTACTTAGTGCTCAAATTTTAAATCTTTACTGAGCTTTCATATAATGTTTATGGTTAATAGTGTTGGAGCTAGTGGTGGCTTGATTCTTTTTTAGAAGGAATTGGTTAAATTGTGTTAAATCTTTCTTTTCAGGGCATATAGGTTAGTTATGGATTTTGAAAATAAGGTCTGGCATTTTATAGGGTTATACAGGCACAACGTGGCATAACACATCCCTTTTCTTCTAAGCTTTTGAGATGCATGAGAAACATTTTAGAGTTAGGATCCTTGTCGTGGTTAATACGGGGTGATTTTAATGAGGTAATATTAGATATGGAAAAGCAAGGGTGTTGACTTCGATCTATCAAGCAAATGGCAAGTTTCAATGATGTTCTTGACTCTTGTGGCTTCAGGATATATACCATCAAGGGCCTCAGTATACTTAGGTAAATAAACACTAAGTGTCTAATTTAATAAAATGTCATTTGGGTCGGTTTGTGGACAAATAGAGCATTCTCTTTCCTTTATCTAAAGCTAAGAATGATCTTTTCTTCAGTTTTGATCATCAGGCTATAATTATGTACTTCAAGGGGTTTGCTTTGCAATCACGTTAGAATTCTGGTAGAGGAGGGGTTCACATTTCCATTTTAAAGAATTATGGTGCACTGAAGTGGAGTGTGAAAAATATCATTCAGGAATCTTAGACTGGGGATGAGACCAATGCCTATAAATCTTTAAGTAACAAGCTATCATATTGTACTTCACACCTAATCCAATCGAGCAGTGATGTCTTTAAACAAATCCAAATTGAAATTGCTACTTTGAGATGCCATATTGAACAACTATAAATATATTAGAGCTTTACTTTTGATTTTCAACAAGTGAAGGTATTATAAGGGAGACTTAAAGAGCTATTATGCCAAGAGGAGATTTGGTGGAAACAACAGGCTAGGATTCAATGGTTGAAAGGAGGAGATCGCAACTCGATAGCTTTCCATCAGTTTGCATCCAAGATAAGGCATATAAACTCTATCTGAGGTCTGCATGATTCAGATGGAAATTTTGTTGAGGAGTGGCATGTCATGGATGAGGTAATCTTAGCTTATTTTTCTACTATTTTTGGTTTCTCTAACCCTTATGTTGTTGTAATTGACCAGGATATCTCAGAAGTGACACCCTTAGTTACTAAGGACATGAATAGGGTATTGATTGACCCTTTTACAACTGATGAAGTGAAGAAGGCTCTTTTTGACATGAACCCAACTAGGGCACTAAGGCGGGATGACTTACTTGCCCTTTTTTTCCATAAATACTGGCACATAATTGGCAGGGATAGAATATAAGAGTGTTTCAGAGTTTTAAACAATGATGAGGAGGTCGGGGTCCTAAACTTGACGCTTATTACCCTCACACCTAAGATCAGAGACCTTCAATTTATGAAAAATTTTAGGTTTATTAGCTTGTGTAGTGTACGATACAAAATTATATTGTGAGTATTATTAATTGATTTAAGTGGGTGTTGGACAAGGTGATAGATGAAGAGCAATGTGCTTTGTGCCTGAAAGGCTTATAATGGACAATGTAATACTAGGTTTTGAGCATTCACTGGATTAGAAATCACAGGGGAGGCTGCAAGAGTTTTTCTTTATCACTGAAGCTGGATATGAGTAAGGTGTATGATAAAGTGGAGTGAATTTTCTTAGAGACTAAGTTATAAAGACTGGGTTTTCACATCCAATGGGTTGATTTGATTATGTAGTGCATGAAATTCAGCTGAATATTCCTTTGTCTATAACGGGTCAATTAATGGGCACATCAGATGATATGAATAAGGTTGGATTAGATTTTTTACCCATACACTTAGCACAAGTCCCAAATCTATTCAAGAATCAAGCAACAAGATTTGATCTTCAAATCCCAACTAGACCCCTAAAAAATCTATTTCTAGCAACTTAATTATAAAGATCCAAAGTTTTGTTAATCTCAATCCTAAATTAACTAAGTAATTTAAGACCTATATTAAATGAGTTTGTGAAATTATTATGCTTACTCAACAATCTCACCAAGTTTTTTTAAAAAAACTTAAGAAGAGAAATCTCTCTCACAAAAGCTTATAACCAAAAGAATAATTCATTAAACCTTTTTTAATCATGGCTGAATGGAGAGCAATATATAGCCTTACAAAATAACCTAGCTAATATCATAAAAATCCTAAAATTTAATTATGAATTTGGCCATAAAGAGTTTAGCACCTAAAAACATGCTAAACAAAGGTTTCCTAATGAAATAAGGAACGAAAAAATGTGTTGTGATTGTCTAAAGAGGTATTATGCCTTCACAAGGTAATATCTAATGAAAATCTTTTAAAGTTACATAAAATAATGAAAGACTAATAAAGATAATCCTAAGAAGACAATGACTTCATATTCAACCAATAGGAAGTAATCTTGAAAAGTTCTTGCAAATCTTGAAAAACTTGAAGAATCTTGAAAATCTTGGAAAGATCTTGTAGAATCTTAAAAGTCTTGGAAAAATCTTAGAAATCTTGGATACTAAATGTCAAATCTTGATTGGTGCACATTTTGATATTGATTTATCTAAGGACATAAGTTTCCATGTTGATGGAACATATTTGTAGTTAAGCCAAGACAATCTTATCCAACACGTTTTGTCTCATGTCTTGTCCTAACACGAAAATTTGAACTTTTTATCAACTTGTTAAGCTTGTCAGCAAGGGGCCATAAAAGTATCCATAACTAAAATTGCATTCAAATGGGCTTTGCTATGGGTTTGACAATGCTTCAATAAATCCATCTACTTAAAAGTCCAATCTCTAATTTTGACTTTGGCTTTGACCAGACACCATCCATGAATTCAAGAGGCCTATTAGGCTCGTTCACATTATTCCCTCCTTCTTTGGAAAGATTCATCCTCGAATCTAGACCTATAAGAAAACATAAATCTTCAATGAAATTATCTTGTAAGGAATAAGTCTTTCCACCCTGATAAAAAACTAATCGCATAAAACTTAAAAAAGGGTTAGTACAACCCAAAGAAAAAGGAATGAAAATCTAGACAACATTTTCACCAAGTATGGATAAACATTAAACACTAAATTTCTTTTTAACAAAATCATTAGACAAAGAAAATCTAGATTTTAGAAAGAATTAGAACTAAATGAATGAAAAATAATTAGAAACATAAGAATTAAAAGAACCCTTAAAATCAAAAGAAAATTTCCTAACTAGCCAATGTCTAAAGTAGAAAGAAGAATTAAACAAAAGTTTAGAAACACTAAAATAAGGAAAGAAATGATTAGAAAGATAGAATTTTGAAAAATAAGAACTAAAATCTTTTAAAAAGAACATTCTTCTAGAATGAAAAAAAGACTTATGAAAATAAGAATTATAAGAAGTCAAACTTCTAGAAGCAAAAGAAGACAATGTAAAATAGAATTTAAAAAGAAACAAACGTTTAAAGCAAATAAAAAAACAAGGATTTGAAAAAAATTTAGAAGAAGAATAAAGAAAATGTTTTATATAAAAAGATTTGCTAAAAATGTTAACACAATAATCAAAAGAGCTATTTATATAAAAGTCACATTGAAAACAAGAAGGAAAAGATGAAAAATGATTTGATAAAGAATAGGGAACACAAAAGAAAGAACTAAAACATTTTAAACAAAAATAATTGCTAAAACATGATGCAAAGGAAGAAAACAAGCTAACAACACAAAAACAATAATTAAAGAAAGAATCCTAAAACACATAAAACAAGAACAATTATCTAAACAAATATTAGAAAACTCCCTTTTACATAAAATTTCAATCTCACTCTTCAATTTACCACCATTTTCAAAAGTAGTATGAGTTAGGTCATCTTGCTTGCTAGGCACCTCCATTAAAAACCACTCTTCATAACCTTGCAAAAAAAGACATAAAAGCACCATATAAAAGCTTATAAATTTCGTTAGTAATGTAATACATCCCTTTGAACAAAAACACGGTTGTGGTCTTATTGGAAGAATTGGTATCAATCTCACCACTCTCATTTATCATAAGAGCTTTCTTTTGTACACCCTCTTCTTTTGCATGCACCTCTCTTTTTTTTTTATGTGCATCCACTCTAAACTCTCCTTTTCCCACTCTTTGTTCGCACCATTTATGGGTTTTCTCACAACTCTCCTTTTTTCGTGCAATTAATTCTTTTTCTTTCATTTGCATACATTCTCTCTCTTTTTTTGTTTCTTTTTCTTTTAGCTTGTCAACAAGTACATCGTCATGTATGAGATTTACAATTTAAACATTGAAACAAACTTTTAATGGTGATGTCTTATCATTATGTAAACTAGTACTATCACCACTCTTTAATACAATCATAACCTTTTTTATTTGTACAATCATGTTCAAAATTTTGGCTTTTAATACTTGTATCATCATGTAAAAAAGAAGTTTGAACATTTATTATACCTTTAGGAGCAATAATATCATCATCAATGGTAGTCTTAGATGCTCGTATAGGTCTTGGAAATAATTCTTCATAGGAATTTGAGGCAAACATTTTTCGCAATCTTTTATTTATCCCTTGTTGTGCAGAGATACGATTTCACCCATAATACTTTCTAGAAAATGATAATTGTTTCCATCATAACAAGGCATCATCTTCAAAGCTAACGATGATAGTTGTTACCTTATTTTCCTCAGAAAAATGGTGGCTTTCAAAAAAGATATCTGCTTACTTTTCTAATGCTAAGTATTCTTCAAGACCACCTTTTCCATTAAATTTTATCATTTTTGGCTTGTTGTTATTATTGCAAGCTTGACTTAACTTATGGTTCAAATTTGAAAGATTATTCGTTAACTATTTCATTTGATCTAATATGTCTTTCATAAAGCATGCAAATTCATCCTTTTTTATCTTTTCAAAACCTGTCATTATATAAGAAGAAGAAAGAAAATCCTCACAACACTCCCTCATGTGTTTACACAAAAAAAGATGACACTCCCCTCATGTTTCACATAATAAGGTTTTTTTTCCCTTTTATGATCTTACACACTTTTACCTTTTACTTATCAAGTTTCTTTTGTTTAAGTTCTTTAAGAACCAAGGTTACTTTACATCAAATTACGCTTAAACTGAACACAA
>CATIWR010532676.1:0-17033 GCA_949677035.1 Omphalea diandra
TATATATATATATATATATATATATATTTCTAATGACAGAAAGAAATAAAACAATAAATAATTATTAACTTAAATAACATAATCTCTGAATATCTAAAAATAAATTTGAACAAATAATAATAAAACAAAAGAATCTCAAAAGTAAATTGTGCAATCTCTATACAATAGAATCAAATAGATCATTCAAATAATTATAATAAAAGTTAGCCTGAGAAAAATGAAATTTGGGCATACCCAACAAACATAAGAAATGAATAAAAATCAATCCTCCAAAGAAAAACAGACCAAAGTTTGGATCAATTATAGATATTTAATGATCTAAAAAAATAGAACAAACATGAGTTAATCTAACAATCAATAAATGATAATTATAACACATAACGAAATAGAAAGATATAATCGCTTAAATAATTTCACAATAATTTTATAATTTTTAAATATGATAATGCTACAAACAATTTAAAACTAATTTAAACAATCAAACTAATAGAGATTTTAAATCAATAATTAATTTATTTAAACTAGTAAAACATTTCAAATCAAGCCCTTTCGATATAGCACTCTGAGGTGATAATAGTCCATATCATCAAAGACTCAGATGATGAGTGTGCTACGAGATAATCATGTTCAAATAACATTCTCCACAGATATCAATGTATAACTCTAATACAATACTCAATAAATTATAATGCATGACAACAAATAATGCAATTTTATTATCGTGATGGTCCACATGATGAAACCCAGATAACAGATAATCAAATATACATAATTGGGTACTAAATGCTGGTTAAAAATCCAAATTCGTTCAAACAGTTATCATATCAAAATTCAAATCATAAAATTTCAGATATCATAATTAATATTATAAATAATAATGCTCTAAATCGAATATTAACAATTTAAAGTCTGGATACCCGAAATCGATAATTTTAATAAAATATATCTCAAGTATTCATTTTTACAAAATTAAACTATAATATGTTCAAAATATCATATGAGATTTCAAACCATTTAAAGGTTTGTTCTCAAAAGTTTATAAGCACTAACTACACAAAGTATTTGATAAACACTTTATTCAATAATTTATAAATAATTTTAAATAAATGATAAAATTAATTTGTAAAATTTACATTAAAAAAATATTTTATAAAAAAATTATACTTAAAAGGTTATTGTCAAATCTATAAACATTTTGATGTTAAAAAATTTAAAAAACACGGACAAAGCATATATCATATATAATATAATTACCATTTACCTGAAACTCCAAAATAAAAGCTAAGTCCAACATAAGAAGAACCACCTCAGGTGACACGGAAAGGTCAGAATTCAATATATAATTTATATGATAATAAAATTAATCTACATGTTTGATCATGAGACCAACTAATTAATTACATAAATTAGGTAGAATAAAGATAATTTGAGAGATCGTATTCAACAAACTAAAAAAAAATAACTCCTTGAAAAATATAAATACATCTTTTTATTTTAAAAGAGAACAATATAGAATTTAATAATAATTAAGCTTATTATCCATAAAATAAGTAAGTAGCTAATTAAACAAATTGATATTTAATAAGATAATAATATTCTTTTCAACAGGCAATATTATAGGATTGTTAAGCCAAAATAATATTAATATTATACATATATATATAAAGTAAATTGATGGTATATAATTTAATTTTTCATCAACATGTATATATATGGCTAAATTAACTAATCAATAAATAGATCAAAGTTAATATATATATATATATATATATATATATAGAGAGAGAGAGAGAGAGAGAGAAATAAGTAGAATAAAACTGCATTCTCATGATTTGAATCAAGTGATAGAATAACGAATTGAAGTTGCTCCAAAATGTATTATATATATTAAAAAGAAATGGAACAAGTATACTTATGGTAGCAAATCTTGCTTAGTTCAAGTTTTAAAGCATTTGTTCCATATAGAAACCGTACCAAGGCTACAGATGGCCAAAAGCAATCTAAGCAAGAAAGTGGTGTTCAACGTTTATTGGCATGTCAAAACACATGTTTCAATCACATAAAGGGCACAAAAAGACAAACTACAAAATAGTACAAACGAATTCTTGGCAGCAATTGGATTCCATGCAAAAAGGCATTCAAAAGTCCATTGACAATTCAAAGGAACTCATGTTATAGTCACCACCCAAAAAGACGAAACAATTATCGTAGTCCAGTTTTTGCTAGAAAACAAGAAAGAAATACTGATCTTTTATAGGTGAAATCACGTCAACAAGAGCCGAAAACAACACAAAAGGTAAAATTAAACGTTCATATGTATTGGCAATAGGAACCCAGAAACGTTCAAAGAGGAGTGAGATAAGTAAATATTTGTGAATAAAGGTGTGGGTGTTTAATCTGTATTAGTGTTGGGAACGTGATAGTGGAGAGAAAAAAAAGAGATTAGGTGGAATGCAATTAACATATATGTTGGAAACAAATCTCTTTATTATAAAATAAATATCTGCAAACATTATTTTTAATTATTATTTTTTAAATATGTATATAATAATAAAAATATTATTAGTACTTATTTTAAAGAATTTAAATTAATATATATTTATTTATAAAAAATAAGCGAAATTGCAGCTACAATCTCATGTAAATTATTTTATTATAATATAATAATTAATATAATTTAAAATACTTAGAAAATAATTTCTTCAGTATGTAATTATTTATCAATTTAGATCATTTTTATCTTGATAAAATATTCAAGATAATCATAAAAATTATCACAAATAATTAAAAAATTATGTATATAATTTAAAATTTTACTTGACCGTACAAGAACATATCCCTAAAATTTACCTTGTTAATTATCTAAAAACATGACAAAAAAGAAAATAAACGCAAAAAAGTTACGCACATTGAAAATAATTTTTTTGGGAAATATAATTTGAAAAACATAATTTGTTTTTGATTGTTCAGTTGGAACACCAAGAAAATTTTAGAAGCATCATCAAATTTTTACTGTCATTAAAATTAATTGTCAATATTTGGTTTGTAAATTATAAAATATTCAGAATAATTGTTGTTAAATAAGAAAAACATGAATTATGATCATCACAAATCATATCAAGTGATTAAAACTGATCATATATGATCTCACTTAATGAAACGTCTGGTTCTGGCTTTTTTAAAGAAAAAGAAAATATGAATGGTGATATTTAGATTTCTGAGATCCTTCAACAATTGATAAACATTTAATTCGTCATTCTCATAGTTGAAAGTATTTTTCCATGCTTAGGTTCAGGACCCACATGCCCTGGAATTCTTAAGGGAGCTAAAACAATAAGTCAATGAGTACTTTATATTTCTTTGAGGGCCATGAAAATGTGGAAAGGAAGAAGTTCAGAAATGGGATGAGAAAGACAAATTGTCTGTGTTTTAAATGAGTATATATAACCCCTAGTGGCTTGGTTGCAACGGGCACGCTACGTTGGCATTTAGATTCATTCGTAGTTATGCCATTTTGTTCATACGTGTACTCTTAAGTTGATGTGATAATCGACAGCAACTTCCTTAATTATTGGTATGAATATATTTCCCACTTGAATCACTCTAGCGCCAATATAAATTATCTGGCCGCCGTTAAAAAGATTCACATCCTTAGATTCCAAGCTTGCATTGATCACAAAAAGAAGGATTTCACACGTTCTCAAGGAAGCGAGGAAAATAAATTGTGATAATGGGAGAGAAAATAATGAAGTAGAGTATAATTTAGATATAGATCCTAATAACAATATACACAATAAATCAAGAGAAGGAGAAGAAGAAACAGGAGGAGGAGAGTTATCAGTGGAGCAGTTATTTGAAAGCCAAGGAGTGCCATCATGGATGAAGCAGCTGACATGCAGAGCTTTTGGGGTGAGCTTCATTTTGAGCATATTGTTCAGCTTTATAGTGATGAAGCTCAACCACACATCTGGGATTACACCTTCTCTCAATGTCTCTGCTGGTCTTTTGGGATTCTTTTTTGTTAAGACTTGAACTAAGATTCTTGAAAAATCTGGCCTTTTGAAGCAGCCCTTCACCAGGCAAGAGAACACTGTGATTCAAACATGTGTAGTTGCCTCGTCTGGCATTGCATTTAGCGGTATTACTCTGTGTTGATCATCTTTTTGATTTCTTGTTTCTTGGTTAATTAGGCTTCTACTAGATTTCAAACTCCCATTCTAATAAAGTTCAGCCAAAACCTCGTTTTTTATCTTTTTATTTTTGAATATTTTGTAGCAACGTAGGAGGTTTTGGAAGTTACCTATTTGCTATGAGTGGTCGCGTTGCTCAACAATCAACAGAAGACAACGGTTGGGATGGATGATTGGCTTTCTTTTTGTTGTTAGCTTTCTTGGCCTTTTCTCTGTAGTGCCTCTACGAAAGGTAATTGAATATGACTCTAATTTCAGAAGAATTCACTTTATATGTGTGTTTAATTATATCATATCTCATGATTGGGTTTTAGATCATGATCATTGACTTCAAGTTGACATACCCAAGTGGAACTGCAACTGCTCATCTGATCAACAGTTTTCACACTCCTGAAGGAGCCAAACTAGCTAAGTAAGGCACTGGCAATGCCACTCTATACAAGAAAATTTTAGATATGTTTATATCTTGTTCTATTACTTCTTGTAGAAAACAAGTACGAGAACTGGGCAAATTCTTCTCCTTCAGCTTCTTGTGGGCTTTCTTCCAATGGTTCTTCAAAGCCGAAGATTATTGTGGATTTTCCAACTTCCCAACATCTGGAATGAAAGCTAAAGATAACATGTACTGATATTTCTTATCTATTCAAGATATATGCTGCAGTTTTCTGGAACTGAATATATAAGTATGCCTCCACTTGTAAACCTATAGGTTTTACTTTGATTTCTCAGCAACCTATGTGGGAGTAGGGATGATTTGCCCATATATCATAAATATATCTGTGCTACTTGGAGGAATTCTATCATGGGGTCTAATGTGGCCTCTAATAGAGACAAGAAATGGTGATTGGTATCCTGCAGGCCTTAGCCCAAAAAGCTTGCATGGCCTACAAGGTTACAAGGTAAGCTTCTGATAATTACTACATATTGCATCCTTCTTGAAGACTTTCACCATTCATTGAAGTTAATTGACTTATTATCATATGCTATGTGTTCTGTTGATCAGGCGTTCATTGCTATTGCCTTGATTCTTGGTGATGGTCTATGCAACATCTGTAAGGTGCTAAGCCAGACCCTCACAAGCTTGTACTATCAATTTTATGCCAAAAGCAAAACAACAGATCTCCCAGTTTTAGAGTCCTTTGAAGATCGAGAAGTTCTCTTATGATGATCAGCGTCGCACCCAACTGTTTCTCAAAGGTCAAATCCCGACTTGGTTTGCTGTTTCTGTTTATGTCACCATTGCTTTCATTTCTACAGCCCTTCTTCCACACACACTATACAGCTCAAATGGTATTATGCGATAGTCATTTACGCATTTGCACCAATCTTAGCTTTCTGTAATGCATACGGGTGCGGACTAACAGATTGGTCCCTTGCATCCACCTATGGAAAACTTGCTATTTTCACCATTGGGGCATGGGCTAGAGCATCCCATGGTGGAGTTTTAGGCGGCTTAGCAGCATGTGGAGTCATGATGAACATTGTTTCCACAGCCTCGGACCTAATGCAAGACTTTAAAACTGGCTACCTCGCCCTAGCTTCACTGAGGTCTATGTTTGTGAGCCAAATGATTGGCACAGCAATGGGTTGTGTAATTTCTCCTTCAGTCTTTTGGCTATTCTACAAGGCTTTTCATGACCTTGGTCTACCTGATAGCACATATCCTGTCCCCAGTGCTGTTGTGTACCCTCGAATGGCTACTCTAAGCGTGGATGGCTTCTCATCTCTGCCAAAGAATTGTCGTTTGCTTTGTTATTGCTTCTTTGGTGCAGCTGTTACCATAAACATAATTAAGGATGGATTAGGTAAGAAGTGGGGGAGGGTTATTCCACTTCCAATGGCGATGGCTATACCTTTCTATTTAGGATCATATTTCGCAATTGATATGTGTGTTGGAAGCTTGATATTATTCATTTACAAGGCTAAGGCAGATGCTTTTGCACCTGCAGTAGGTTCTGGTCTAATTTGTGGAGATGGGATATGGGTTTTGCCTAGTTCAATCTTGGTGTTGGGTTGATGAAGAAGAAGAAGATGAATATTTAAGAAACATAACATAGCAAATATATAAACCGAAAAGTAAAGATTAAAGCACAACACATAAGAGTATGAAAACACTTTTTTCTTTCTTTTCTTCTTCTTCATTTCCATTTGCTTTTCATGTACACTTCAACCCTTACATTTCATGCTCTTTGTATGGAGTCAAACCCATAAGTCATACTTTAGCTACCTTACAAGTATGGTTCGCTGTTGCTTTAGACCCATAACTCGTTTCCTTAAAACAAGGAGTTTCACTCTTTTAACTAAACCATAAAAATATCTTAGCAAATTTCAACTAAATCTCACTTTCCAACACTCCTTTAGATTTTGGTGGAGATTTGAGATTTTATCATCAAGAACAAGTTAATTATAGCAGCTCCTCCTTAATTTTTTTGGCTGCTTTTCCATGAATCCTTCATGAAGCTTCTGCTTGCTCCTTCTTAACACTATGGTTCCTCCTTAACACTTTGGTTGCTTTTAACATCAAGAACTCATCAAGGATATCTCCTCCTTGACATTTTGGTTGCAAATCCTTTCTTCTTCAATTTTAAGGACATGAAGGTCCCTTCAACTTCATGACTTTTCAGCTTACAGACATGACGGTCTTCTTCCTTGTTCTCCAGTTTAAAGACTTGTAGGTCTTCGTTCCTTGTGGAAGCCATACGACAGTTTAAGAACATTTTGGTCCGCTTCAAGTTTTCAGTTTATGGACATGTTGATCCTTTTCAAACACATTCAGTTTAAGGGCATGTTGGTTCCTCCATTTAAGCAGTTTTAAGACTTGCTTTTGGCATTTCCATTGTTTTTCATTTGAAAACACAACCAACACGGAAACTTTTCTTCCGTTTTTGTTTCAAAAAACAGAGTATCGCAAACAATCATGAAATCTTTCTTCTGTTTTTGTTCAAAAAACAGAGTATCACAAACAATCATGAAATATTTCTTCTATTTTTATTCAAAAAAAGAGTATTGTAACCCACAAGCAAGCATTTTCTTTTCTTTTTTATTTTGAAAGAAAAAGCAAACCATCGAATGTTTAAAGCATAAAACCCTTTTTTGTTTTGCACTTGTTGAAGCTTTAAAACAACTTTGTCTTTGTTTTCTTTGATGGAGTAACTTCATTTGGACAAAAAGGTTTTAAAAAAATAGAGATTTTTTTTTCTTTTAAAACAAAACATGCCCCTCAAAGATCATTGGAGTTTTGATACCATTGTTGGGTTGATGAAGAAGAAGAAGATTAATATTTAAGAAACATAACATAGCAAATATATAAACAGAAAAGTAAAGATTGAGTATGAAAACACTTTCTTTTTTTTTTTCTTTTCTTCTTCTTCATTTTCATTTGTTTTTCATGTACACTTCAACCCTTAAATTTCATGCTCTTTATATAGAGCCAAACCCATAACATAAGCCATATTTTAGCTACGTAATAAGTATTTCACCATTACTTTAGATCCATAACTCGTTTCCTTAAAACAAGGAGTTCCACTCCTTTTAACTAAATCATAAAAATATCTTAACAAATTTAAACTAAATCTCACTTTCCAACACTTGGCTCTTATATAGGAGTTAAAGTTCCCACTTGTATGAGGTTTTTCTCCAGGGCAACAAATAATAGGGTTGATTGCTTTTTAGGACCTCAGTGATGAAAAAGTGTTAAGTTCATAATGATAATAACATATGTATAGAATACCTGTTGGAGACGTGAGATTTTGCAGAGATATTTTCTATTGTAGCTAAAAAGGAATGGAAGTCCTTATTTTCAGGAAAAGGGAGCGTGTTCGGAAGTAAGTGTTAGGTATATTCGTTGTTGAAAAAGAGGCTTTTTTTTTTTTTGTATAAAAGATATGATTGGAATGCAGAAAAGTGTGTGTGAGAGGAGAATTAAGAGAATAAAGAAAAGAAAAAAAAAACAGAGGGCTTCCGTTCATACGGTTAAACTAAACTTTGTATTTCTGCAATTCATGCATATGCAGTGATGTTTATGTTCTCTCCTCTGCTTGTTTTTATTCTTGTTATGTTCATACTCATGCCATCAGTTTTCTTTGGAAAGTCAAGTATCCTTCCCTTCCACAATTTTCTTACAATTCCTTTTCTTGTTTTTTGGTTCTCTGCTAGTGTTGGAAATAAATATTGTACGTGCAACTTATTGTTTAAGATTTCTTGTAATCAGTTTGCTTATGGAAAGAGTTTTTTCAAAGTGAGGAAAGAGTTAATATCACTTATAGTGTTAGAAGGCAGGGCGGAGAAACCAATTTCAGTTGCACTAAGATAGACCTTTAGCATAGATGAGATTTGACAAGGCAGGATGATGGAATAGAGATGGTAATATGGGATAAAAGTGAGACAAAGCAAGCCGAGTAGATAGGTGGAGTGAGGAATTAAGGAGAATGGACGGTCGGATCTTTTCTAGGATTTATATCTTATGCCCTTTGAGGATAGTGAGAGGTATTTACAAGAGTTTGAGGTAATACATGAGCCGTCCATTTTATTTCAAATGTTACTCATTTAGATGATGGTTTGAAGTAAAAGAGATCGTGAGTTTTTGAGCGTTATGCACTTGTTGTGGTTTAAGTAACTCTCGACTAGTCCTATTCCAAGTCCATCAACCCAAAACTACTTCAAATCTCTCAAAATTTTATCTTAAGCCCCCTCTCATCTAGCCCAGATCTATCCAAAGCATGAATACCATGAAAACATTAAGCAACATGTAAATACAAAAACAAGATGATCTATATTTTCCAATAGAATTGTGCACTTTTAGCTTGGTACAAAAATTTTACTATTTTAGCCCAAAAATGTTTATCCGCTGATTTATGAAGACATTACCGATATCTAGACATTATCGAAATCTTTCATATCAACAAACTTATACTTACAAAAGGATTTAATTTTGCTACACAACATAACCAAGATAATCTATCACTGGGCTAGCGGTTGGGATAATTTTCTGCTTCAATTAATTGGAGAACCCTTGTCATACTAAGCTTTCTACAGGAGATGTCAGCTTGAGCTCATATGCAGCCTGGAAAAAGTCTGCAGCTTGCTGTAATGAGCCTTCCATTTTCGAAATTAAACCAAGATTCAACCATGCCTCATGATTCCTGGGGCCTAAGCGCAAAGCATTCATTAAAAAGCTCCTCGCAATTGGAAAAGATTGGCTTCCAAATTTCATTAACACTGTAGCAGTCGAGACAATACTTGGAACATAGTCTGGTTCTATTGACAGAGCGACTGAGAAAGAAACAAGGGCTTCTTTGTATAGTGATTGAGCTTCAAAATATATTCCTGCAAAAAGCATTATGAGCTTGAGCACCTGAGCTATTATTATGTTTTATGAGCAATAAATCTATTGAGCGTGTATCCAAGAGCTGTAAATCATATGCACTGAGAACTAGCTTGTAAAGATAGCATTCCCACCTGTGGTATGCCAACTTCTGGGAGAATGAAAATCCATCATCTTGGCTTTCTCCGAGCAAATTTTGGCATCAGACCATAAACCAAGTTTTGTGTAAATGGCAGCTAAATCTTGCCATGATGCAAGTTCCAAGTTTCTTTCTGCTACCGCCTGCAAGAGAGGAGAAAATTAAGAATTCAAAATTGAAAGTTGAAGTGCCTAGAATAAGAGGAGCATGATTATAAATGCTTGAAAACGTTGAGGTACCAACTATAAAATAAGTTTATGAAGGATTAAAGCTAGAGTAACAAAAATAATAAAAATTATATACATATCTAGTTTTATCATGCGCTCCTGTTAAGCCATATAATTGTTAATGAATAAATTAGCTTTTCATTCAGAAACAAAAATGTGGTGTCTGTATGTTTATGTGAAGGTAAAATCATAATGATTTCAGATAACTCTTTTATGTTATTAATTTCTCTACCAAAATGCCAAGATGTTATTAACCAAAAGATAATCTGATGTACCCATTTTGAGCGCGTTATATTTCTTAGATAGTGCCAAACTCATTTTTAAACTTGTTCATGCAGTTATCTGTATACATGAGAGAACTCATTTAATCAATACACACCTTGGACTCAAAGAAATGTGCATGATCAGGGATTCTGGCTTGAAGATCCCTCTGTGCTTGAATGAGAGACAGCAATACTCTGTATGTTTCTATTGCCTGCTTGGGCTGCTGCTGAGCAATTTGAAGCACAGCTTTCAATCTAAGAAGTTCAAACTGTTCCATGCTCCCAGCCTCATCCAAAGCATACTCAACAACTAGTTTGGCATCCTTGATACGCTGCTGGGCAGAAACTACAAGCGCTAGTAGCTTCCAACCTTTCGCTGAGTTACCAGCCATGGTTTCACCATATATCATTGCATTGTCAAAAGCTGCCTCTACATTCCTTTGCAGCATGTTTTCAAGTGCAAGGCTATACATAATCTCTGGATCCTCCTGCCTACTTAGAGAAGCATGGTTTAGAAATTTCAAGGACTCTTTCTGCAGTAGAATTCTCTCAGTGTCAGATAAGCAAATTCTTGCTGCATTTCCATAGCAAACACCAAGAAATTTATGGGCTTCACCCATGAAATGTTGATTCTGATCATTAGCCAAGTTAATTAATTTATGGGAAAAATTAATGCCTTCATGAGCATGCTTTGAATCCAGGGAACACAATTTTGCTCCCAACAGAAAGGAAGGGATATGGGGTTTGTGCTTTGATTCTGAAAAACCTGAAACTTTCTTTAGAAGGTTTATAGCGGCTTCATTCTGGCCTGCAGCACTGTAGCAAAGAGCAAGAAAGTACCATCTATCGGCTCGGTTATAGACACCTGGAAGGGCCTGCTCCACATGCTCTGCCAATAATTCAAACTGCCCAACCATTGACAGTGCATATGTCAGATAATCCATGATTTCTTCATCCCACTTGATTACCCCATGAGCAACCTTATTCATGAGAACCAACAAAAGGAGGATTGCTTCCTCTATACTACTGCCGGGGGACCCTGGACCCCATGCCTGTAAGTGAGGAGGAAGTTTTGCTTCAACAGCACCGAAAAGTAAAACGGAAGCTAAGTCCTTTTGCACTCCAGCCAACCTCTGTGGACCTAAATTCCATGGCTTGAGTAGCGCCTGGCGGTATGCAGTAATAGCTTCATCAGGCAAGCCTGCCTTTATCCACATAATGGGCAGGAACTCCAATGCTTTGTGAAACATTTCCTCCAATTTGCAGTCTTCACCAATGCCTTCAGGCATACCATTAGGTAGTGCTGATTCAACTACATCCAAGATAATTCTGCACTCCTTTGCAGCCTCTAATGAATAAAATAAGTATCAGAACCTTTGGGATTTATTTCAAATACCAAAATTCGTGCAATTTAAGTTGGTGAAATCCTATTGTTGGGTCACTTATGATTAAAGCCACAAACTTGTACTGAATTATGTTTTATTTAAAATTTATAAACAAATTGAATTCATCAAACTGCATAATATATGATCAAAAAGAGAACAAGCAAAAACTGTACGCCTTAAATATAAGCAAAATTAAGCACATGAACAACTATCTGAGCTAGCGGGAGTGAAAAAATTGAATTATACCTCTACAATGGCCAAGTTGCTCTAATGATTTAGCTTTAAGTAAGATTGCTTCAAGAAGTAGACTGACTGAATGCATGGACATTACACTAGAAGGCACAATATCGCTTTTGGCCCGCAGCTTCCTTTGGCGAGTTCTTTCAGCAATGGCCTTGATCATTTTAGGTGTTAAGCTTCTAATATCAATACCTTGGAATACCTGAAGGGCTGCGTCAAAGTTCCCTCTCTGGTATTCAAGCCTCCCTAGCAATGCCCTGGCTTCCTATAGCTCCAACAAAAAAAATTAAAAAAAAAGTAAACTCAGATCAGAAAACAAATAATAAAAACATCAAAAAAAAGCAGGTAGGTTAATTAATCAGGAACAATGGTCTTAGTAGTATAAAAAGTCTAAACTATAAACCCACCTCATAATTTAATGAAAGAGCTTCTCTAAGAGTGGATTCAGCTTCATCCACTTGAATATCCTCGAGCTTAGAATCCCAATCACCGGTAGTCCTAGATGAAAGGCCACTAGCCGAGAAATCCCTTGTGGCCAGAGAATCCGGCGACTGCGGTGGCTCTTCAAATTTGAATTGCTCACCTGAGCAAGCACACAACATGTTTGCTCCAAAATGCAGCAGAATATTTGGATTTCTTTCTTTTGGTCCGTCTTATGTGGATTTGTTCACCTGGGTACAAATGAAAATAATATTTCTTCTAAAGACTAAAATAAATTGCACTTCAGCTATACTAAATCAATGCTAATAATAACGACAAAGCTTTTGTTTTTGCCGTACCATTTGAAAAGAAGCAGCCGTACAAATGCAGTTTTATTTTTATGGCAGAATTTTAGATCAACACACAACAATGGTGATAGATAGCTATAAGTAGCAAACAAGAGAGACCCATTTTAACAAAATCCGAAGCAAATAAACAGCAAAAGTTTGAAGAGGAAAGATAAAAATGAAGCGACAATCAAAGGGACAAAGAGAGAGTTTTAAAAGAGATGAGCAACAAGAAGACAAAAATGGTTAAATAACGATAATAGTAAAATAAAATGCCTGCAGCAGGAAATGAAAGGGGTGACACAAACAAGAGAGAGCAGAGGCTTTGGGACTGACCAGAATAACCCACCACAAACGTCGTGATTTGCTGCTGCGGCGTCCATATGAAATTTGAAAGCTACTTGTCTTTCCTCCTGATATGTAAATTTTAATCGGGCATTTCATTTTGGTTCAAAACTTGAAATCAGGTTTCCTTTCCTTCCTATAATAATAATAATATAATAATAAGGGAAAAATAAAATAGCACTGGAGGAGAGCTGATATTGGCTTGGCAGCATAGCATAACATGAGCTTTCTGGCTTTTTTATAGCTTACTTTTTTTTTAGAAAAATTTTCATGGCTAGACATAGATATAGACTCCACTATAGCATATTCCGTGTGTGGTATGGGCCAACTCATACTATAGGGGCCCAGGTGATTGTAGGTGCACTTAGATTCTCCCGTCTTGTTCAATAATTTTTGTGTTTTTCTTTTGAATCTTTATTATTATTTATTATTTATATACTTCTTTATTTCATAATAGCTATTACTTTTTAGAATTTTATATAAATTAAAAAAGATTATTTAATAGTCATAATTATAAAAGAAAAATAAATATATATGACTAATTTATCTATTTTTAAAAGACTCAAAATGATAAATTCATTAATTACTCTAAAAATATTGATAAAGATAAAATAAAAAATAATTAATATTTTATTAAAAACTTAAACATAATAGATAATTAAAATATAAATTAAAAAAAAAAAGATAGATATCGGGAAATACAGAGAATATATTTGTTTGTTTTCAAAGACGTATGTATTTGAATTGATAGCCTTCCAGTGAAGAATTGAGTCCATAAGTGCTATATTGAAAATTTTATCCAAAATTTTAATTTTAGAAATTGGCGCTTTATGAATTATATTTTAAATTTTATTTTTCATTAATAAAATATTTTAAATTTTAAATTTCTTTATAATATTTTGTTTAATTAAATCTTTAACAACTTAAATATTGAAAATTATTTTATATATTAAAAAAAAATTTCAATTTAACTCTTAAGGCATCTATAGTGAGGTTGAATGGCCTCCATTCAACCTCTTTATTACATCTCCATCCATAATAGGATATAATATATTTAACCTAGCATTTTCAACCTCTTTATTACATTCCCACCCATAATGGGACATAATATATTTAACCCAGCATTTTGTGTGTAACATAGAATGCTCACCTAAAAGCTGCTAATTTAGCAGCCTTCAGGTTTTTTTAAATAATAATTTAGATAATAAAAAAAAGGCTTTTAAAACTTTTTACCAAACAAAGTATTTGGAATTATATCATGTGATGGAGCTATATTAATTAAATAAAATATTTTAAATATTGAGTATTTATTTAATATTTAATTACGTTTTAAAAAATAGAAATGTAAAAAGCTAGAAAATATATATATTATTTTTTAGATAATTAATATTTTTTATTTTTTATAATATTAAAAAAAAGTAAAATTTTTTTCAAAAGTTAATAAATTATTTTTCAATGATATAATTTTTTAGACAATAAATTTATTTATATGTTGAGCATATATTATAAATTATTAAAATAAATTTTTTAGAAAATAAGTTTGGGGACATTTTTTGCATGAGGATCTATTTTGTGCTTGGCTGACTCATTTGTGAATTGAAATGTGCTGTTTTTCCAATTTTTTAAAATAGCGCCCATAGCAATATGGCATCCTTCACTCGAATTGACTAATAAGTGGAATCTTGCTAAGACATAATTGCGTTATTATAATTGGAGTATCTGTCAACTATGATCACCGCCCGCAATCTATCTTAATTATTAGCAGTATCAGTAGTCGTTAGCAACTTGACATTGATTTGCTTGGTAGGTCCTGCCGTGGAAGTTGGGTGGCAACCAAAACAAGTTTTTAGAGAATAAACAATTGCATATTGCCTTATACCACATGTTTGCCTCAAGAAACAAAAAATGGCCTGGTTTCTTTTTTTTTTTTTTTTTTTTTTAATGCGAATAGCCTGTGTTTTTAAAATCGGACATTGGTGTATTAATCAGTTAATTAATTTGATTGTTGGATTTAATTGATTTAAAAATAAAAATTAAAAGTATTTTTAAAATGTCTTTAAAAATTAACAAGATATTACAAAATAAAAAAATGTTTATAATATTTAAAAATAAAAAGTAATTTTAGAAAATCATCCAAAATTAATCAAATCGATAAATAATCTAACTCTTAAATTTATCGATCCGGTTAGATTCTTAAAATACTAGAAATAACTATTAAGTTTAATCAACCAAATATCTATTAATAGCTTAGCCTAAAAATTTGAATTAGGAAATCATCTTTTAAATTTCTCATGCACTCAATAAATCTCTAAATTGAAACTCTTTAAACTGTTGCATTTAAAATCTTTAAATTAGTACATCAGCTAATTTTTCAAATATATTTTTCCTTTTTATCGATATTATTCAGTTTTTTTTCGATTTGTAATAATTTTTTATGTATATATGTGAGCTTTTATTGATTTATTACTAAATTTATACGTTAGATCAATTTTCTAATATTGTTTGTGCAATTTGAATTTTTTACCTTAATAAAATTCAGATCTAATCTGCTTTTTTATTGCAATTTCTTATTTATATGTCTAATGTAGGTTTCTTTTCATAAGAGGCCGGTTCTCTCTTTTTTTTTTTTTTTTAATGATAATGCAAATAGATTTTTTCAGGAAATCCTTTAATTTTCACTGTTGAAAGTTTGAGTGTGATTAATATGCAACTTGGTAATGTTTTTCTTTTAATTAGACTCATTCAAAAAAAATTTAAAGTCAATATATGATCAATATTATCAGATAATAAATCGTGTTTACCATCAAGTTGTAAAATACAAACTTCTATTAACATGATTGAAAATTTTCAAAAGAAGCTATAATAAAATAAATATTTTTGTACTTATTAATTATAATAATAAATTTTATACTAAATTGAACCAAATTTGGCACATGAATAAGATATATATATTTTTATAAAAAGTGCAAATTAGAAATAGTCTAATTGATTGTTTTATGAAAGGTAAGATGTCTTGAGTTTAATTTCTCTTTTTCATTATAATAATTAATTTAATGAAAACTATTCATATGAAATAGCAATTTTATTTTATAGTCTATAATATTAATTTGACTTATTCAACCATTTCATAGAAAAAATTAAAAATATAAATCTAAACTCATATTTACAATAAGTTTCATTCACACATTTACTCCAATAAATTCTAAAAATTTTTAAAACAATATTAGATATTCAAACTCAATTATCTTTATTTTTAAAGCTAAATTTAAACTCTAATTTCTTATTTTTTTAGTTCAAAATAATAAATTTTAAAATGGAATAGTTGTGTAGCCCAACTATTGAAAATGAGGACTAATGATCATTTTTACCCGTAAATTTATCTATTTGAAATAATTTTGTCTCATATTTTATTTAAATCTCTTTTACTCATAAATTATTTGTTTGAAACAATTTTGTTTACTGCATTTTGTTTAAAACTCTTTTACACCTAACATTAAACTAAGTCCATTATAATTTTAGTGACAAAAAATTTATTCTTTTTATTTAGTTTTTCATATCATTTTGATTTAAAAATTTATATTAATGTTAGCTAAATTATTGTCATATCATAGATATTTATAAAATTAATTAATATTATCTCTAATAATGACAAATATATCAAATTATATTAATATTATAAACAAAAAAAAATCAAATAAAATATAAAAATTAAAATTACTTTAAATAGATAAATTGGAGATCAAAAAGTTTTAAATAAATTGTGAAGGATAAAACTCAAGGGTACAAGGGATGACTAGTACTTGAAAATGATAATTTACTCTAGTTGTTGGGGACATGAGATGTAGCCAGAAGTCATTCAGAATCATTAGCGAGTGAACTTTTTGAAAAGATTTCCATCTGCTTTATGCTTCCAATGTCCAACTTTAGAACACCCAAATGAATTGGCCAACGCGAATGGCGAGAAACCCAAAGAACGAACCGTATATTATGCAACGTGATTAGCGGAGCTTTTTCCAATTTACTTTTTTAAGAAAAAATTACAAATAAAAAATTTAAATTTAGAAAAAATAATATGATAAAATAATAAAAATATTATTTAAATTTTAAGTAAAATAGTATATAATTTGTAGAAATTTTAAATTCTATCACAAATT
>CATIWR010532724.1:0-11745 GCA_949677035.1 Omphalea diandra
ATATCATTTGTGAATAAGCACTTGCATATGGAACTAAAAGGGGCATTGTGACTGACTTGTCAAACACTTGCAAATCACAGGAAGATGGACCAATAGGTCCCAAATCATATGTCAAATGAATTACAGGAAGATGGACCAATAGGTCCTAAATCATATGTTACATGAACACATGAATATCTCAGGAGCAATGTTTGCCTTGCTCGGTCATGATAAAAACAAAGCTATTGCATTTGCACTTGCATAGCCAATTGTTATACTTGCAATGTATCTTGATGATATTTGATTATAGATTATGCCATGAGAATTTGATTATTGTTTTTATTCACTGAGTCGCGACTCACCAAATCGCAATTATTTTAAAAAAAATTTGTATCAGAGCAAATATGAATATGGCCATTACAGATTAGTGGTATCAGAGCAACATGATTTGTAAACACAAGTGGTCATTACATTTATTGGTAAACGCAATGGGTCGTTACACATCATCATGTCTATGGACGAAATAAAGAGTATTTACTCTTAAGTGTCATATAGGCTATCAAATGTTATTATCGCACAGGCTATCATATATTGTTGCCACATAGGTTATAGATGTCACTACCACAAAGGCTTTCATATTTGGTTGCTACATAGGCTATAAATATTATTGCCTCATTTGTTATAGATATCATTACCACATAGGCTATTGAATGTTATTGCCACAGACTATTATAGATTATTGCCACACAAGCTATTGATATCATTGCCACACAGGCTATCGAATGTTATTGCCACACATGTTATTATATATTATTGCCATATAGGTTATTGATATCATTACCATGTAGGTTGTTGAATGTTATTGTCACACATACTATTATGCATTATTGCCACATAAGCTATAGATATCATTGCCACACAGGGTCTCGAATGTTACTACCACACAAACTGTTATATATTATTGCCACATAGGCTATAGATATCATTGCCACATAGGCTATCGAATGTTATTGTCACACAGGCTATTATAGATTATTACAACACAGGTTATAGATATCATTGTCATATAGACTATCAAATAGTGTTACTTGCCAATAACAACATGTATTAGTCTTTCAACAAATAAACTGTAAATCCAACAAAATTTTAGCAATGTAATGTCTAATAACAACACCCATAACTTTGGCAGCTCATATCACCACATACTCCCATTCTCAAGTCATAATTTATCAACATCTCATGAAAATAGATAAATCAAGAGTATAACAATCTTTTCACCAATGTATTCTTCAACATCATCACATTGAACAACATTTCATTCCATTGAGTATATGTTTATGGCATTTAACCAATCACATGTATAGTACCATTAGTTATTTACTTACCTCCTCCTCTAAGCTTATTAAGTTGTGGATGTTTACGGCTTATTCTCACTATTATTTTCAATGCCTCGAGGACCTATTTTAGTAAACCAAATCAATACATGATGATAAAATAAGATTTTCATCTTGTTATACAAATATGCTCTAGTAAAATATCATGAACTTGATAGGTTGTTTCTATAATTACTTTTAACTCACAAATCCAAATGTAAAATCCCTATTAACATTCATTGGCATTATCACATGAACATATTCATTGCATAAATGATATTAAATCCCATATGAACATATGCATTAGATAAATGATCATTTAGTCATGCGATTTGTAGAAGTATGACAATAACACTTGCACCATTATATTTGGGACACTTGAACATATATGTAGTGTTTGTGTAGTTGCATGGCAAATTATTTTATGTTGTTTGCATGTTATAATATCATAAATAATGGTGTTTTAGAGCTTAATTAAAAGTATAAGGAGCATTTAGGGATTAAAAGATGGATAAAGGTGCTTAAGGAGTGAAGAAGAGGGACTAAAAGAGGAAAAGTGACCTTCCAACCAATGGAAATGAAGCACCATGATTTTATATTATTATAATCAGTTTATATCTGCTAATTAGGGCAGAATTGAGGGGTAAGTCAGGAGGTATTATAGAAAAAGAGTGAGAGAGAGCTAAAAAAGAAGAAGAAGAAGAAGAGAGGGAGAAGAGTGAGCTGCCTAAGGTTTTCTAATTTTGGGATAGTAGGTAAGTTAATTTATCTTCTTCTTAACTGAAATTCACCTCTCATGAAATGTTAATCATGCATGGTTAGTGAGAGTTATGGAGTAATTGAAGTAGAGCTCTTTGATGGAAGTTATAAACTAAGAGAATAAGAGTTGATTATGTTGATTTTGCTGTTAGAGCAGAATTTTGCACTCACAATTTCATAACCCTAAAAGAGGAATTAGGGAAAGTTCAAAATATGAAATGTGTAGCTTTGTGTCTCATATAAATGTGTATGAAACATTTTTGCTTTATTTTTTGTATGTGAGGAGATATGACTTCAATCATATGGATGTACAACACTCCTTTAAACCATAGTTTGAGAACATTCTAAAACTAGTCTGCCTTTAAACCCTAGGGCTATATAACCCTGATAAATGGATGTACATGCCATTCTTGGTTGTACAACTCAAGTGCAAACCCTAATTTTAAAAGATTCACCTCATTCTTTGTGATTACATATGAACATGGTATGACCAAAACCATTCATTATGCACCCTTCTCCCTCTATAAATACCCTCCACCTTGAAGAGGGGGAGGAGGCTTTGAAACCTTAAGGTTACTCTATAGAAATCACTTTTTAAAGCAGACTTAATATAGAAACCCTAAACCCTAACCCACCCCAATCACTTTCAAGGTAGAACAAGGCTTAAACTTTTCACTTTTATGCATTCCTTAAGCATTTTTTAAGGATATTGAATACCTTTTAAGCCTCTGAAGGCATAAAAACACATAAAGGGATCTAAAACTCCCCATTTCCCCCTTTTTCTTTCTCCTCATCTTTTTTTTTCAAAAACATAGTATTTAGGGGTTATACAGCCCCAGTAATATATTATACAACCTTAATTTCCTAAGCAAAGTTTTATGAAACCCCCTTTTGTTCTCATTTGGATTGCTTTTATCAAAGCCATTCTTCTACATTTTTTTATCACTCCAACAATAGAATAAGGTAAGGCTAGACAGCCAAGGACCATTATTCACTTCAAAATAGAGCTTTGATAAGTTTACATTAGCTTTCATGGTTCTTTCTATCTTAATGTTCATGTTCTCTAATGTAGACTCAATGATGGGTTTAAGCTCTATTTGGATCTATTTTGATGATGACCAAGTGAGGGGTTAACCACTCTTAGAATCCTAAGAGTTTTCCTTTTTATGGTTTTGCTTGTGTTGGAAATATGTGAATAGTATCTTGGCCCTTATCTTCTTTCTTTGATTTACATTCTAACTTTCTCCATGGTTAGCAATGTTCTTGGATGCCCAAGATCTTTATGAGCACTAAAAGGGAGGGTTCATCAACGCTAGGATCTTTTTTTTTTTTTTGGTGATTATTGCCTTAGGCCATGTAATGTCTGCTATAATGCTTTGTATCTCATGTTTAAGGTCATATATTTTATGATTTATACATTTTAATCATGTTATATTTTATTATATTTTAATTTGTGATGATTGAATGTGTTATCATGAACTTAGAATGTATGTTCAAATACCTTAACTTTGGAGGTAGTGTAAGATAGTTATTAGGAACTTTATTTAATTTTCCTTTAGTTTATATTATTTGTTTCCTTATAATTTGATTGCTAACTTTTTCTCTTCCTTTAGGCGTAGGTGTTATTACTTGAGTTAGGCCATGAACTTGGCCTTGATTCTCATCTTATATGATTATGACATGTTTGAATGGATGAATGGTAATGTATGCTAAAAACCCCATTGCCATAAAGCATTACCCTATTTCCAATTAATTATGAATGATGTGAAGGAATGGATGTATGGATATGCATGATAATCCTACCATTTGGATATGTATCCTCATCATTGCCTTGTATATATTATTTATTGCTTTCTCACATCTTGCATATCATTCATGCATTGCATACTTTATTGCTATGGTTGATGGCTTGCTTAAATGGATGTATCTAGGTGAATAAATGGGAAATTGATTAATAGAGGCAAGGTATAATAATGAACTATTTATTGCCTGAGGGTTGGATGCCTATATTGGAGCAACTCGGGGGTATTTAACCTAATCTAAAAGTCAGACTCAAGTCTTAAACCCGATCTCTGATGGGATGAAGACAATTATCTTTGCCTAGATTATTGTCCTGACCAAAGTCGAGTGGTGACTCCACATTTCACCTAAGGATGGTACCAATGTATCATCTTGCCTTGGTCCCCCGTTGACCTCAACTTTGGATAAGGTACTTCTATCTTACTTGAGCCATCAGGACACCCTATTAATTGAAATCATGAGGGGGTCATTACTAATGTATGACCCTTGCCCTCTCGATCCCCCTAATGATTGATAAAATATAGGAGTCACAAGTAAGATTCTCCTCATTCGAGCGTAAAATTATGAAATTTAAGGCACTCACAATAAGATAAATGTTAAATGCTAATGATAGTGAGAAGTATGTTATAGCTAGAATGACTTTAAGTGGATCCTTGATTCTAATATTGTCCAAATGGAAGAGTTGTATGCTTAATGATATGTTTATAATAAAAGTAAGAAAATGAAAGAATAAAAGGAATCAGGTGGTAAGTCTAGTCTCCCTTAATCATGACATGATAAGAAATGAATTAAATAACCATAATATAATGAAAGAAAGTATTTTTAGGAAATGTTTGGGATTAAGCTTAGCCTAAATTCCTACCTCTCATTTGTTTTATCCTAAAAATCTAAGGTGGGCATAAAAAGCTAGTAATGTTTATGGGTAAACAAATGTAAATTTAAGATTTAATGTATCAAAGATTTTAGAGATAGGTTTTAACCATAAGTAATTAGCTTTACTACAGGCTCTGGAGGCTTTAAGCCTTCTCATTCCCTAGCGCCAATATTGATTATAATTTAGGTCATAACACTAACCATGAATGCATGATATATAATTAGAGTCTAAGATCTACTTGGCATAATTGAAGAAATCATGCTACTAAGGACAACTATATATACAATAATTCTCCTAAGTCTTAATCCAAATTATAGCTTAATATTTTATTAATAATTCAATAAAGTCTCCCGCATAATTTAGATTAATCCTCTTACCAAAAATGCACTAAAAATATATTTCAATATATAAGTGGCGCTTAAAGTATCAACCAACAACACAACGCACATTTAGGGCCTATTAATCACAAGTGACACAATCTCATAGCTTTTGCTTATGTTCATAAAGAATAATTTTAAAAGGTTACTCATCATTTAACTAAAACCTAGAAAATTATGGGTATAATACCTCATATTGGGGTTTTAGATTATATCCTTTGAGCTTTATCGAAATTCATTCATTACAACCTATATTTTAAAATTGAATTATTAAATCTTTATCTTTTAATTTTACCAACAAAATCATCATTTTATTAATTTTTTTCATTAAATTTACTTATAATCTCACTCTTACCTTAATTCAACTACAAATTTTCAATTTTGACTAACAAATGAACTTTTTCCAAAAGATCTTCTTTTTTTTTTTTTTCCTTGCAACCAAACTCTAAACAAAAAAATATTGTGGATCAAGGGTTGTGTAAACTATATGTTGTTTAAGCCTTTTAAAGGATAGTGATTTTGATATAAAGTTAATTATTTTATCTTCGGACTAGTTTAAGTAAAGAAAATTAAGCAAATTCATAGTAAAAGGACTTATGTGTTAACTAAATTAAAATTAAAGGATCTAAAAGTTTGCTTTTGAAAATGAGTTATGAATAATGAATTGTAACATACCTCAAAGGTATAGTAATTCACCCTTTTTTTTTATACATTAGCAAAACAAAATACTCCTTAATCATTTGCAAATTTTTAGTTTCAAATCCAAAATAAAATTTTAATTAATCTATTATAATTTAGTTTAGCATGCAAAAATTTTGTTGGAAAATTAATAATAAATTTTGTGAAAGAATAGAAAAAGAAATACTGATAATAGGAATGGCGCAGTTATAGGGAGAGCTTGTGCTTTTGTCTTTTCTTTCAAGCTTCAAAAGAAAGGATAGAAGGAATGGAGAGAGCATATGAGAGAGATGTGGAAATGAAAACGCCCACTACCTTTGATATCATTTCAAAACATTACATTTATATCTTGTTTTGATTTGATTTCATGTGGGTGTTTCTTCCTAAATGAAATTTTATAGCTAACTTTTGATTTGCAAAAGGGAACAGTTTGTAAATTTGATGCTCTTCTTCTTATTATAATATATCATTACTAATGAATCCTTCCAAATCTACATCTATAAGGCTATATCAACAATGGAAGGGTAACAATGTAACTCTCTCTCTCTCTCTCTCTCTCTCTCTCTCTTAATTTCATTTGCTTGGTGTAACATGGAGATGAGTTGCATTCTTATTTTTTTTTTTCTTAATTTTCCTTCTTAAACATAAGAAATGAGGTTATTTCCCATTCCTTAATTAGTTATAGCATGATAATTTCATCTTTGATCTTTAATCTATTTTTCTCTTTTGTGAAGTTTATGTCAAATTTATGTATAACTAAAGAGAAATAATTTAATGTGTTTTCTGGTATATACTCTCAAACTTCAATTCATCCATAAGAATTCCATAGTCCAACTATACTATTTGGTCAATTATTTAGATTAAATATATATTTAGTATCTATTTGGATCAATGTTCATTTAAAATGAATGTGAATTTAATTTTTATTTTATAATAATTAGCTTAAAATTCAAATTCAAATATTTGATCAATTCCAATTTATACTTATCCAAACAGAACTTTTAGTTTTTTTCTCCTATAAAATTAATGCCTATGATAAATTCATCATAAATTTAAACAATTCTTTTATAAAAAATTTATTTACAAAACATTAGAACTTATGAGTTGTTGGTAAAAAAAGAGTTTAAGGGTCATCTCATGAAGGTTAGCTAGAATATTATGCATCCTTTTAAAATGAATGTATTGAAATAAAAATAAATTATTCATAAACAATAATTTGTAGGATAGAGAACATATTTTATAGTTCATACTAAAAAAATAGTGATAACAAATTTTTAGAATCAATTTTATTCTACTGATGTTCAGGCTTTATGACATTTCGATGACATTCATTTAAAATACTTTTTGTTTTTTTTTACATTCAAACAAAGATTAGATAATATATGGATAATCCACTAAAGGGAAAATATGTTTAATTTTGGTAGACATTTTTTTGGCATTATTGGGACAAATTTATGAGTGTTTTGAGTTGGTTTGTATGAAAGCATTAACCTAAACCCTTTTAAAAAAATTATGAAAAATGTAGTCTTAAGTAGGATAGAAGTTAAAACATGTTTTGAAATTATGAGATGGTAGGGCAGTGGAAGAAATTGAATATGTTGATTCATAGTCATTTACTATAGATTTAAAATTTGTTAATGTGATGAGATAGTTTTGTATGATTATTTGATTTTAATTGCTATATAAAATATAAAAATGCTAAATAAATTATATATATAATATAAAAGGTATAATTCAAATTATATAAAAATGGAAAATAAATATTATAATAATAAAAGTGTATAATATAAATATAGAATAATATATATATATATATATATATATATATATATATATATATATATATATATACACATAACATAAAAACAATAAAAACAAATATTTAATTTTTTCCCTTTTTCTAAGGCAATGAAAAAGATTTTCTTTTTCTTGTATACGTTAGATTAGTGCATACTAGCCCTATAAAGTGAAGAGCATATGACAACTAAAAATTATTTCCATTTTTTGTTAAAGATTATTCACTTTTACTAGTCTACAATGACAAATCATCTGTTATGCTATAAATTTTGCTATTTAATGATAGATGAAATTGAGATTTTAGGTGCACTTTATCCCACAATTTTATGCTATTAAATTAAAATTCCAATATGATGAGAAATTGCTTTTGTTTCTTTTTCTTGTTTTAGTTTTAATATTTATTCATGGCTATAACATTCATAACTTTAAATAGATTTCTATGTAATTGATTAATTACTTATGTGAACCAAAAACTTAATTGATTTATAACTTCATCATAAAAGAAGACATAACAAAAGACTTAAAACTTATTGTCTCTTGTGTCATAGTGTGGTCTTTCACTTATAAAGCCAACTTTTGTAATGACAGAGGTTTTTATGTGGTGGGAGGCTTGTCTTTGGTCCTGATGCAGGATCACTATTCTTGACTTCATTTCTCATTGGAGGTCCTGCAATAGCTTTTTGCATAAAGATGATGTTGATATTTGGAAATAATGATCTAGACTATGACTCTTCAGTGCTAGTTGGGGCATTAGTTCTCATTATTATGGTTGGTAAAATGCAAAATTTTTATTTTTAGTATTAGAATCTTTTCTTTTTCATTTTTTTAAGAATTATAGTAACTAGTTCAATAAATATTATTTAAATCTAACATATTGCAATTTTTATGTAGGATTTTACATTCTTATTATTGACATCAAGTAGAGATCCAAGAATAATTCCTAGGAACTCACGTCCCCCTGTTTAGGATGAAGTAGTTGATATTCGCCCCTCATCCATGGAGTTGATCAATAGTAAAATTTATAGCTTGAAATTTCCACTTACAAAACTTATAATAATTGATGGTCACATAGTAAAAGTGAAATTTTGTGACACTTGTTTATTTTATCGCCTGCCAAGAGCTTCTCATTGCTCTATTTGCAATAATTATGTGCAGAAATTTGATCATCATTGTCCATGGGTGGGTCAATGCATTGGATTAGTAAGTTAATTTCTATCATCCTTAAGTGTTTTCTTATTACAATATTCCATAGATTTTAATAATAATCCTTAGAAAAAGATTGATATAATCTTAGAGCTGCATAAATAATAATATAGCTTTCAGAACTATATTTGGTTTTTTATTAAATATAAAATTTGATTGGATAAATAAGAAAAGTGAATAAATATATCATAAAAAGTGAATTAACAATGATAATATTATATTTTGAATAAATATATCATAGAAAGTGAATAAACAATAATAATATTATATTTTGAAAAACTAGAGTGAGATACAATTCAGTATAATCACTATTACTATCAAAGGGTATGTTTGAATGCTCCAAAAAAATTTCAAATACAAAGAGTGAATCACAAAAATATAAAAAATAAATTAAAATATAGGAAATGAAATTCAAATGAAAAAAAATTGTATTAAATTAAAACAAAAAAGATCAATGCAATCTACTACACAATGACACTATAGATATAGTGAAAATTTATACCTATCTTAAATAAAGGTTAATATAGCTCTAAAATTTTGTGAACAAGAAATATAATCTTAAGATACATAAACAATTAATTTTAGATTGAAATTTAGTTGAATTGAGTGTTATAAAAAAAAAAGTATTTTAGATCTTAAAGAGTATAATTGTATCACTTTAATTAGTTTAGTTTAATTATTTTAGTGATCTTTTTACAAAAGAAGGCAACATATTTAATTATAATTTACACATGAAATAGCCTAATAAACTCGAAAGAACAAAAATTATATTTTTCCTTTGTCCCATTGTTTGGCCTTTTAGGTTAGGTTGTATTCATGCTTAAATAATAATAAGCTTGTTGGCCCTAGGCACTAAGAAAAGGGGTTGAATTGGTGTATAAAAAAATAAAGCAAGATGATATTGAAGAGAATAAGTAGAAAGTAGACACAAGATTTATAGTGGTTTGGGCATAAACGACCCTACGTCTACTCCCCAATTCTTAGAAATTGGGTGTTCCACTATCTTTCAAAGGTGTTTGCAAGCTTACACCAAACTTTTACACTTGTGTTTTGAAGGCTCACACAACAACCTAAACTCTTGTGTTTTGAGGCTCATATAACAACCTTTACACTTGTGTTTTTACAAGCTCACACAACAACCTCTCTTAGTGTTTTTACAGGCTCACACTACAACCTATTACAAATGGTGTTTATGCTCACACCAAACAATGTCTAAAAGAATAGAAAGGATTGAGTAGCAAAATTGCAAGAATTTGGTTACAAAGTTATCAATTCTCTTGCATTTACATCTGTTTGGTGAGGTATTTATATCCTCTATCCACCAAAGAGACATTGCAATAAAACTGGTATAAAATCTTCAAAGTGTGCTAGACAGATTTTCGCAATAAATGCTTGACAATCTCAATTTGCAATCGCTACTACTCATTAGCGGTCGTGAAATCCAAATTCCATACAAAAAAACCTGTTTGTGTCAAATGCTAGTCCACGTGGCAACTTCTCATTAGTTCATTAGGAAAATATAGTCGTTGCTTTTTACCTGCTCTTACAAGTAGCGATCGCGATTTTTCTTGTATAGGACGCGACTGAGGACACGAATTTGTCTGCCAAAATGTTCATCTTTTTCTTCAGGATTCGCGGTCGCTACCAACAAGTTTTCATCTCGATTTTTGTCTTCTAACGGTTACATGGGACGCTTGTCAAGTTGTGGTTGTGGACTTGATTCCCTCTTGAGTTGCTTCGAAATTCGTGCTAGCTACTACGCCATAACTCATACCGCGAATTCGTCTATGACTTTTCCTTTCATTTATTTGAATTGGTCACAGCAGAGAAGTGGCCCGCGAATACGTCTATCCATTTTGTCAACCTCCCTTGGTCTAGTTTGTGGTCGCGATATATCAAGTTGCGGCTATGAATTAGGAGGCACTCGCTTACTTTGGAGATTTTTAGCTCTATCCAACTTCTAATATAAGGACTAACTAAAAACTGCAAAACAATACTTAATTTGAAACATTAGAATTGATCAATCCCCTTTGTCAAGATCAAAAGAGGTCAAAGACTTAGGGTTAACTGCCATAGTACAACAATCTCCCCTTTGTTTATTTTAACAACATATATTGATCCTAAGTGAAAAATAATGCAAAAAATTTGATGTTCGAGTATAACATGAATGAATGTTTAAGATGAAAAAATTCTAAGTGTGGCATTCAATCAATCAAGGGAAATTTCTAAAAAGCAAAGTATGATGCTCCCCCTTAACATATGTTATAATTTTCTAGTTAATATTCCCTTTTAAACTAAAATACTTACTATCTCTCCCCCTTTGGCAAGACAAAAAAAAAGGGTGTAAGAGGAAAATGATAAACAATTATAAGCATACATAAGGAGTAAAAGAAGAATACTTTTAGAAAGGTAAAATGCATCAAACATATAAGACAATGTATTATAAGGAAACAACTTTTTATTTATATAACTGTGAGATCACAAGATTTGTTAAACAAAAAGCATAAAGAAAATAAGAGAAAAGAAAAAAAATATAAAAGATCCCTAATCTAGAGGAGTGGATAATCATCATCATCTCCAGAAGATGCTTCCTCTTATGCTTGTGTTGTTCCCTCGGCTTCATCCCCATCCTCAACTTTGTCTTCATTGCCATCTCTATCTTGGGTATCTTCAAATTCGGTAAAGTCTGAAAGGTGGCAAGGAGGAACTCCTAGTTTCTCTTGGAGATCCACCATATTACTGTGAAGGTGTGAAAGGAAGAGGAACCTTATCTTCATCATCCTTATCAGTTTGTCCAACTTTTGATCAATGGTTATGAGAGATAACTTCATCTTGGTTTTTGGTTAAGGAGGAGGGACTTGTATGGTGCCTTTTTCAATGTGAAGCCTCTTTCTCTTTGAAGCTT